>JAMYCR010000014.1:16037747-16127444 GCA_028830335.1 Eucera pruinosa | reverse complement strand
CAGATCGCCGGTTCAATTTCGCACTCTTCCATGGCTGCCGTTCTCTGGATGGTGTCCACAGCACCGGCGATCCGTTTCGCCCCCACACACAACGTCGTCTCCCGGGCCAGGCCGTTTCCTTGACGACGCGCAGGAGGTAACGGATACGACAGCGGTATCCGAATCACCGTCGCCTCCGCCCATGAACGCCCCCAAGAACGTCTGCGGGGCAGCTGCTCGGGGGCCTCTTCCGTCACGTAACCTTGCGGATCTCCTTGTCGACCTCTCCCTGGATGGCGGCGTCAAAATCGAAGTGTCACACATGTACCTGTCAAATAGTTCGCAAGTCTGCGTCTCCCACGCGAACTTACATGTTCGCCAACATCACAGAGTTTGTCGGCTTGGAACGCTCTTTGCAAGCGCAGCCCCGCCGCCCGCCGTCGCCGCTTTAGCTTCGCCAGGAATTACTATTTTGCTGTCCCTTCAACCGCACTCGTGACTGCTGTCACTGTTCTACTGCCCGATACGAGAATCTGAGGCGGTTCGCGGAACTCTGAATTCAGTGTGAATTCGCGAGATCGGTGAGTCTGCGCCAGATCGCTCCGCGAATGCGCAGCCTCGCCATCCGCCAGCGCCACTGCCACGTAAGCAGTAATTATTTGATTCGATGTATATTGCGTCACTTTCACGCACTTCCCGTATGCACTTCGCTGTCGGGTATTGCTCCGTGGTCCGCTGAATGTCTGGCGCACCGCGGATTAACGCAGATCGCCGTCGACGACGTGAATAAATACCGTCGCTGCGTCGACGTCCAAGATGGTCGACGCGCTGCTCAACAACGCGAATCGGAACTTTTCACAATTTGAACGCTTATCGGAACAGATCCTTGCCGTATTCTTCACGGACGTTCGCTGTCCATCCACAATTCACTTCGCGTAACATATTAAGACTATCCTTTCTGGCTTCCGCACTGCAAGCTCCTTCTGAAGGTGCATTCAGTGGCTCAACCGTCACCTGTGGCCGCCTAGAGGGAACCTGACTTACTGACCTGAATGACAGTACCGACTGACTGACCGATCTGTCTGGCCTGACTGACTGACTTAACGGACTGACATGCCTGACTAACATGACCAACTGACCTGACTTACTGACCAGACTGACGAACCTGTCTGCCTGAATTGATCTGACTGACTGACTGGCGCGCCTGGGTGACCATATTGACTGACCTGACAGACTGACATGACTGACTGACCTGACTGACTGATCTGCATGACTAACATGACTGACTGTTGTGACTGACTGACCTGTCTGACTGACCTGACAGACTGACCATACTGACTGACCTGACTGACTTACCTCACTGACTGACCTGGCAGACTGACCTTATTTACTGACCCGACTGACTGACCTGACTGACTGTCCCCGCTGACTGATCTGTCTGACTGACTGGACTAACCGACCTAACTGACTGATCGGACAGACTGACCTGGCTGACTGGCCCGACTGACTGTCCTGAATGGCTGACCTGACTGACCTGACTGACTGACCTGACTGGCGTGTCTGACTTTACCGCCTGACTGATCTGACTGACTGACCTTACAGACTGGCCAGTCTGACATGACTGACTGACCTGTCTGACAGTCTTGTCTGCCTCACCTGACTGACTGACCTGACGAACTGACCTGTCGGACGGACGTGACTGACTGGACAGACACTCTGACCTGAAATGACTCACTGACTTTCCTGACTGATCTTGCTAACTGACCTGACTGATTGACCTCACATACTGACTGATCAGACCGTTATGTCAGTCAGACTGGTCAGTCAGTCAGGGCAGTCTGACCGGTCAGCCAGTCTGATCAGTCAGTCAGGTCGTCCAGCCATGCCAGTAATTGCAGACAGTCAGTTCAGTCAGCCAGGTTAGTCAACCAAGTCACTCAGTTACGTCAGATAGCCAGATCTGTCTGTTAGGTCAGTCAGAACTAACGGGCAGTCAGATCTTTATGTCAGTACGGTCAGTGAGGTCAGTCAGCTCAGTCAGTCTGGTCTGTCAGTCATGTCTGTCCGTCAGTCAGACAGTCAGTGCGGTCAGTCAGGTCAGTCAGAGAGTTCAGTCAGTCAGATCATACTGTCAGCCAGTTCTGTCGGTCAGTCAGCTCATACTGTCAGCCAGTTCTGTTCGTCAGTCAGATCATACTGTCAGCCAGTTCTGTCAGTCAGTCAGATCAGTCAGTCGGTCATGTCAGTCGGTCCGGTCAGTCAGCCAGTACAGTCAGTCAGGTCAGCGTGAGCAGCCACCTTGTCGTGGTGCAGGTGCATAGGAGCTGTGATGATGCACGAGGCTATGCCGGAGAGAGCTAGTCTCCCCAAGGAATACCCATGCCGGTAAGGCTCGTCGTGGAACAGTGAAACTACGATCTACTGATGTTATGTATGTGCGTATGAGTGCGAAACGAATGCTAGAGCTGCGATTGGGCCATGGATGATATTCCAAGTAGACTAGCCAAGGGCGATGTAGTAGCCCCCCGACCGTGGCAAGGCGCGATGTTAGTACCTGACCTCTGCGCGGGAGTATGGGTAAACGTATGTCTGGGTTGAAAGCCGGCAATGTTCCCGCAAACCCGCATGTTTATCGTGGAAGAACCGCTCGCGCCCTGTTGTTCGGAGCCAATGCTGTGGTTGAATCCGTGTTATCCGGGCGCATATATGTGGGATTACCTGGCCAATATTTCCCGATACCCTTAGCTGTAAGGGAGACAATACCACAGCAGCGTCTGTCCTGTGGTTGGGGCAATACCCGGGTCGGATACCGGTGCGTCCCCTCGATAGGATTGATGGAAAAACTTTAACTTCAATCATTTTATAGTAGAGTCACTGATGTTGATAGGGTGTGGCCGCCCGACAAGCAACTTCTCGGCTTCAACTCCTATGATTAGGGCATATTAATCCCCGGGGAAGTAGCCCCACTGGGGTGGGGCTGGCATGATGCCCTAACCCGGTATTTGTTGCAAGTAATATGGAAAATAGTAAAACATCTACTAACATTGGGAGTAACAGCAGTAGTGGAAGCAGGGTTTTGTCTAGCGACAAGAGGACGCGCAAGACTACAACCCAGCAGAGGGAGGAGCCTGTGACGCAGCGCGCCCGCGAGGGCGTCACGGTAAATCCACTATGTAGAATCGATGAGGTTGGCACTGTTGAATCGCCCACGGATGAGTGCAACAGGCGTAAGAGGAAGGCCTCTTCAGGTGATGGTACGCCTACGAATAAGGCCGTCGGTGCAAAGCCTCAGGCCTTAGCAGACTATGGTGAAACCACCAACAAGGGAAAGGGCCCCGAGGAGATACTTCTCGAAAACTGCGAAGTACTAACAGTACAACAGATTCTCGGGGCCATTGAATGCTTATTCAGAGCACCTGCCAACAAAGATGGCGCTGACATCTGCGAGAAGTTTGGTCTGTGTGCCAACATATTTAGAGAGGCTAAAGCAGCATCCATGCCTGGTGACGTCTCGAAGACCAGAGGAGAGGTCACCACTGCAAAAACAGGCACAAAGCGGAAGGCGGTTTCACCACCACAGGAGGTTGCGGCCGACAAGAGGTCCCCGTAACACAGCCGCCAATGGAGTCACCACAGCGGCGTCCACATGGGCGACTTTTGTAAATAGAAGATGGAAGGAGAGTAGCAAAGCTCCACAAACCATGACTCCAGCGGACACGTTGGATGCCCACAAAGCTAAGACCGTCGCCAAAAGATGTGAGGCTGTTGCTTTGCCTGTCAGTGGCAACTCTTTTGAAGATAAGGTCAGGAAGATCAAGGAAGGCTTAAAGGAGCAACCACAGGGACTGGCTCGTATAAGAAAGACAAGGACAGGAGACGTCCTGTTAGAGTTCGCCCCGAAGTTCGATACGTCAAAAGTGGCGAACGAACTAGGGAAAGCCTTTGGAGAGGAAGCCAAGACGAGACGTCTCATGCCGAGGGTTCAGTTGGTGATTTTAGACGTCGATCCATTGGCTACCAAGGCGGACGTTGAAGAGGCGCTCAGGAAGGCCTCTGGAGTGGAATGCAACTTTCAGTGCAGGGTCCTTCGTGCAGGACCGCAGGGTATGCTCGTCGCGGTTGTTCCCAGCGATGCGCACACGACACCCAATCTTCTGCAAGAGGGCAGGATAAAGATTGGTTGGATTGGGAGTCGTGTCAGGCTTGCACAGCATGTGACGAGATGCTTCAGGTGCCATGGGTTTGGCCACATGGCCGCCAATTGCACTGATAACGAAAGCGGTGCTATTATTTGCCGCAAATGCGGTACTGAGGGGCACAGACTGTTTGAATCTAGGGCTCCGCCTTCTTTCAGGCAGTGCAAAAGTAAAGGATATGGTAAAATAGATCACGTGGCTGGCTCGGTGGGCTGTCGCGTCCTAAAGTAATTCTCAGCTTTGAGCAAAAAAGCAACGGCGGGGGTTAGCATGGTCGCGTTCTGACTCCTAGAGATTAATTTGAATAGGACGTACTAGACTCGGGACCTGCTTGCGGCTACTGCACTCGCTGTTAAGGCAGACGCAATTTTCACTAGCGAGCTTCCGTACACCAATAGCTAGTGGACAGAGACGGTGCATGGGGGACCTCAATCTGGATTCCAACGTGGGGCAAATTTTCAGGTGAACAGCCCCAAATACTATCTATGGGAACGGGATATATAGTGATAAGCGTCGGGAACTGGCGGCTGGTCAGTTGCTATATTTCCCCCAACATAGCTGAGGTGTCGGTTAGGGAAAAACTCCACTCGTTGGAGCCGGTTGTTGTGCGTTGGCAAGGACATATCGCCATTGCTGGGGACTTTAATGCTACGATTCCAGCGTGGGGATCCAGAACTTCCAATCCTCGTGGGGAACTGCGACTATAGTGGTGCGGGCAGACCGGACTGGCACTTCTGCTCAGCTTGGGGGGAGAAACTTGCATTCGGCCGGTCGGTATATCAAAGATTGATGTACTGCTTTGTGGTTCGTACCTAGTGGATAACTTCAGGAATATTGTAGTCCTCGATGAGGAAACGGCATCGAACCATAGGTATGCCATCAATACCATTGAGCTGGCATCCGGCCGCGATGCGGAGCCGGCAGCCTGTTACAGGAGGGTCATCCACTCGGTCCTAAAGAAGGGAGCACGATGCTAGGGCTCTATAGTTGACGAAGCCGTTGAAAATCGCCCTGGGCTGGGTACGTCCATCGAGGATGTCATGGAAGTGATTGACAACCAAATCGCATGCATGAAGGTGCTTTGCACCCGCGAACACAAGAGGGTTGATCGAAGACACACACGTGTTACTAACCCCTGGTGGTATGACGAGATAGCACAGCTCAGAAGGATCGCGGTCAAGAGAAGAGTATGTTTCGTCAGGACCAGAGGAAGGGCGCGGCAGTCCACAGACATAGTTGCTCTAACGGTGCAGTATAAGCAGGCCAAGAAGGAACTTAATAAATGAATTTTAAAGGCAAATGTAGAGTCCTTGAGGAAATCATTCGAAGAGGTGGAAAGCGACCTGTGGGGGAAACCATACACGTGCGTCATGGAGAATCTTAAGCCTACTAGGAGATCCATTTCCTCTTTCTCATTGGAAGAATGAGACACTATTACTCGTGGCCTGTTTATAACTGAGGACCAAGCGGACCAGCAACGGATAGTCGATCTGCGCCCAATCAGAAGCAAGTGTGCCCCTGGACAGGGCTCGGCCGAACTGCAGAAAGCACTGCTGCACTCAGGTCCAAAAAATCCCCTGGGACAACATGTTTGACGTCGGCGGCATGCGAGCATTCTGTGGGGAGTGTGCGGGGCAGTTCCTGCGATTTTTTAATCTCCTGATGCACAGAGGATACTTCCCCTCCTCTTGGAAGAGAGAACGAGTAGCTTTTATCCCCCAAGGCGAGGGGGGGGGGGGAGGGTCTCACAAGGCAGCCGGAATGTCCGGCCTCTCTATATCCTCTCATTTTGGGACAAACTTTTCTAGTATGTTATACTGGATCGCGTTAATTCCTGCTTTAGGTGATCACGGCCTTGCGAGCGATCAATACGGCTATAAGACAGGTCAATCAACAACGGATGCCCTTAACAGGGTCATGGATATATGGGACGGCGCAAGGTCAGGGGGCAGGCATAGCCTTTTAATTATCCTTAATGTCAAGTACGCTTTTGGCTCGCTCCGGTGGGATAGGTTGCTACAGGCCGTTGCACACAAGCAATTCCCTAGGTGGCTTGCCGAGCTGCTGGCCAGCTACCTGCATGATCGGGTAATTTATATTCGCAACAAGGTAGGATATAAATCGTATCCAGTGTATGCGTGGGTGCCTCAGGGACCCGTCTTGGGACCAGTTCTTTAGAGTATAGCTTATGACGGACTCCTGAGGCTACCCATGCCTCATGGTGTCAGTTAGATTGCTTACGCTGATAACGTGGCTCTCGTGGTCGCAGCCCCCAATATGGATGGTGCGCTATGGAGGGCCACTAAAGCGATCAATGTACTAGCGTATTCGAAGCGGGTGGCTGGTCTGCAGCTTGCAATGCATAAGACGGAGATAGTCCATCTCACCGGAGAAAAGTGGGCAAGGGCTGTTGAAGTCAGGGTGGATGACACGGTAATAATTGCCAAGCGATCGATCAAATATCTGTGCGTATTGTTCGCTGGCAATCGCATCTTCGCGGACCACATTCAAACGCGCTGTGATTGAGCTGTTGGTTATGCAGGCGCACTAATGCGTTTGATGCCCAATCTGAGAAGATGTTCCCTCACAGTGAGGCTAGCATATTACAGGGTCGTCGAGTCTGTGATCCTTTACGCCGCGCCAGTCTGGTTCGAGGCCGCTTCCTTTGGCGCCCAGAAGAGGAGAATGCGTGCTATCCAGAAGGTTGCCTTGACCAGAGTGTTGCGGGCGTACCGTACGGTATCCGCCGAAGCACTCTGCGTAATCACGGGTATCACCCCTTGATCTTAAGATAGACGAGACACGTAGAATATATCAAAGAGTGCGGTCGCTCAGAAAGGGTGCCTATAAATCACGTAGGATGGCTGCTAGAACCATAGAGGATATAAGGAAAGGGGAGAGGAAGGAGACTACAAAGAGGGGGCAGGCCGCGTGGGTACAAGCAGAGTATGGGGTTCGGACCAGGCAAATTATTCCCGATATAGCCGATTGGGTGGACTGAGAACCTTACATCCTCGATTACCACGTAACCTAGTACTTGTCTGGATATGGATATTTCGGCAGTTTTGTATACAAAATAGGCAAGGCTATCTCTCCTGCCTGCCACCTCTGTGGAGCTGAAGAGGACACCCCACTGAATGCCCTAACTGAGTGCACTGCCGTTTGCAGGAGTCGGAGGCAAATTGTGGCGAGTGTTGTGCCCCTCAGCGTAAGAACTCCGACTGGAATACTTAATGTCAAAGAGAATAGAACAGTAATGCTTACTTTTATTAGGCATATAGCGAAAGAGAGAATCGCAGATGAGAATGCCATAGCGATAAGTGCTAGAGCAGGCAGTACCCTCGTTCGCGTGGAGTTCCAGCCTTCGCACGTTCCATGAAGCTGGTTAAAGGGATATGGTCCTTCGACTGAGAGAAAGTGAGGCCTCGCCGAAACAAGCATTTTAATTATTTTTCTTGACTTTGAAACACAATTTATTCATTTATCTACATATCTACTTACGTACCTATTCTATATTTTATTTTAAAGACCTGTATGCATTTTATTCTTATCTAAATGACCTTATTTAATTGACCAACATATTTATTTTAATTGTTATTGTTGTGTTTGTTTAATTTATTTCATTTACTTTTTTATATATATATTTCACGTATCCAAACATTTTGGAGTATTTTATTTTATTTAACTTGTATTGTTATTATTATTTAATTGTACTATTTTATTTATTTACTTGTTAATATTATTTATGTGACTCCTCTTTTTCTATTTTTTCTTATTTCACGGCGAGGCATCAGACAGAGTTATTTGTGATACTGTGCTCTCCCCTCGGAGGCACGTACCGGGCACGATCCACGAACAATTGACTGAATTGGACATTCCGGGGATCGTAACGAGGGATGGCTGCGGGTTTAAATAAAAAAGGTCAGTCAGTAAGGTTAGTCAGACAGGTCAGACAGTAAGGTCAGTCAGCCAAGTCATTCAGTAGGGTCAGTCAGACAGGTCAGATCGTCGGGTCAGTAAGTCCGGTCAGTCAGTCAGGTCATTCAGTTTCTCTCATGAATCAGTCAGCTAGATCAGTCAGTCAGTCTGTTAGACAGGGCAGTCAGTCCCTCCGTCAGGTCTAGCAGTCAGTCAGGTCAGCCAGTCTGAAAGCCAGGTCAGTCAGTCTCTCACTGCTAAGATCCAGACATCCAGTTCCTCCAGACATGCAATCGGTCGTGTCAATCGTTCAGGCCAGTCACTCCAGTCAGCCAGCCGTGTCAGTAAATCAAGTCAATCAGTCAGGATGGACAATCACATCAGCCAGACAGTCAGGTCAGACAGCCAAGTTAGATAGTCAGGTCAGTCAGTCAGGTCAGTCCGTCAGGTCATTCAGTAAGGTCAGTCAGCCTGGTCAGGCAGGTTACCCAGACAGGACAGTCTGTCTGGTCATTCAGGTCAGTCATTCGGGTCAGTCTCTCTTTTCAGTCAGACAGGTCAGTCAGTAAGGTCAGGTCAGCCATACAGGTCAGTAATGCATGTCAGTCAGACTGGTCAGTCTGTCCGGTCTATCAGGAAAGTCACACACGTGTGTCAGTCAGGTCATTTGGTTAGATCAGTTTGTCAGTCCAGTCAGCGCCGTCAGATGGGTCAGTCATTCAGGTCAGTAAGTCAGGGAAGTTAGTTAGTATGGTCGATCTGGCGAATCAGCCTGTCAGGTACGTCAGTTTGGTAAGTTAGTCAAGTCAGTCAGACACTTCAGACCGACAGGTCCGTTAGTCAGGATTGACAGTCACGTCATTCAGACACGTGAGTGGAGGTCATTCAGGTCGGCCGTGCAGTTCAGACAGTCACGTCAGTCAGTAAGTTCAGTCGGTCAATAAAAACAGACTGTCATATTAGTTAGACAAGTTAGTAATTCAGGTCAGTCGGTCAGGTCGCTCAGCGAGGTCAGTCGGTAGGGTCAGTCAATAAGTTCAGTCACCCAGATCAGTCATCTGGGACATTCACTCAGGTCAGTCAGCCAGGTCAGTCATTCATGTCATTCAGTCAGGTTAGCCAGACAGGTCGGTCAGTCAGGTTAATAAATTAGGTCAGTCAGGTCAATAAGTTAGGTCAGTCAGTCAGATCAGTCGGTCAGGTGAGTTAGTGATGTGAGTCAGACAGGTCAAACAGTCAAGTAAGTCAGTAAGTTCAGTCGGCCGGTGCGAACATACTGTCAGGCAAGTCAGTCAGTTCAGTCCGTCGGGTAAATAAGCCAGGTGCGTTAGTCGGGTCGTTCGGCATGGCAAATCAGACAGTCTCATTGGTCAGTCGTTTCAGTCAGTAAGGATAGTCAGAAACGTCAGTTAGTTAGGTCAGTCGGTCCGTTAGGTCAGCCAGTCGCGACATTCAGTAAGACATGTCAGTCGGTCAGGCCAGTCAGGCCAGTCTGCCGGGTCAGTCAGTCACGTCCGTCTGTCATGATAGACAGTCATGTCTGGCTGTCAGGTCCGTCAGACTGGTCAGCCGGGCACGTTATTCAGTCAGATCAGGCAGTTAGGTCAGACAGAATGGTCAGTAGTTCCCTGCGTGAGCAGCCACATTGTTGTGGTTCAGACACTTATGTAGCCGTAATGACCTTTCCAGGCTATACTGGAGGGAGCGTGTCCCGCACAGGGCCACCCATACCGGGAAATCTCGAAACCGAACGGTGAAAATAAAGAGCTAGTCATGGTGTGAATGAGTGACCGAAGAATGGGCTGCGGCTGGGCATAGAAGATATACCCTGTAGACTATCCAAGGGGGGTGTAGTAGCTCCCCAATCGTGGCAAGGCTCGATGTTAGTACCTGATCTTTACGGGGAAGTATGGGTTGACGCAAGTCCGGTGTAAATCCCGGCAAATATCCCACAAACCCGCATGTTTAACACGGAAGAACCGCACGCGCCATGCTGCTCAAAGGCAATGCTGTGGTTAATTCCGTAGCACCTGGGCGCATGTATGTAGGATTACCTGGCCAGTATTTCCCGTTACCCCGTGCAGCGTGGGACACAATACCTCAGGTGCGTCTAGCCTGAATCTGGGGCAATACCCGGCTGGATACCGGTACGTACCCTCGGTTGTGGTGACGGAAAAATGTTAACATCAGTCATGTCACGGTCCAATCCCGTAATATTTTATGGTAGAGTCACTGGTGTTGATAGGGTGTGGTTGCCTGACAAGCCGCTTCTCGGCTGCAACACTTGTCACAAGGGCACAGAAGTCTCCGTGAAATAGTCCCATTACAGTGGGACTGGCATGATGCCCAAACCAGGTTTTTGTTACAGACAATAATATGGCAATTGGGCAAAAATCTCACATAAATACTGGCGGCGGCGGAATTTCCGTCTGTAGCAACTCGAATGCCACATGCGAGAAAATACCTCAGAAAAAGGCGGCCTCTCAAAGGGAGGAACTGCTCTAGCAGTTAGCCCGAGAGGGCGTCACACTGACTACGGTCAGCAGACAGGATGACGGAGCAACAGAAGACTTGCCAATTGCGGAATCTGGTAGGCGCAGAAGGCTGGCTCCCACTGGTGAGGCACCCAGCAATGGAAAGCCCTCAGGAATTAAGGTGCAAGGCGTAGCGGAGCCTACTATTACCCCTAGGAAGGCGAAGGCAACGGAGGTAGTCCTCCTGGTAAATATCTAACATCTCTCAGTAGAGCAGATTCTCAGTGCCATCGAGTGCCTATTTAGGGCACTAGACAGCAGAGCTTTCTCGAAATCGTGTGACAAGTTTGCGCTCTGCGCAAACATCTTCAAAGATGCAAAAGATGCCAATACTGGTCCGGTTACAGTCGGGCCTGAAGCATATGTCACTCCCTGCAACATCGGCATGAAGAGGAAAGTGGTCTCTCCCCGTCTGTGTGTGAGGCGGACAAGAGGCTCCGTAACAATTAACTACAAGCGACGCTCATGAGACGTCTTCCTGGGCTACCGTTGGGGACAGAAAAGCCAAAGTGGGTAAAACGGAGATAGCATTTAACAAGTCTTCGTCGGTCGCCATGGAAGCCAATAAAGACAGGTCTGTTGCCAATAGGGGCGAAGCAGTTACCTCCGCGGACGCTGGATCCACAGTCGAGGAAAAGGTTAGGAAAGTGGAAGAAGGCTCTATGGAGCAGCCTGAGGGGGCTCAGGCGGATCAGGAGGGCCAAGACCGTAGACGTCCTAGTCGATTCTGCACCTAGAGTCGAGCCTACCATGGTGGTCGCAGACGTTAGAAAGGCTTTAGGCGATGAGGCGAAAGCTAGGCACATGCGTCCTAGAACACAAATAGAAGAGTGTAACATAGATCCAATGCATACCAATGCGGAGGTGGAGGAAGCGCTAAGGAAGACGTCAAACCCGGAAACCAACCACGAGTGGTAGGGCCTCAGGCACGGCCATCATGGAATGCAAGTGGCAGTTGCCACGTCTGATGCGCTAATTGACCCTAAACTTATCCAAGTCGGTAAGATCAAAATCGAATGGGTGATGAGCTGGATTAGGCTGGCTCCGAATGTCCTTCGCTGCTACTGATGTCATAGCTATTGCCACGTTGATGCCAATTGCAGCGCTAATCCGAGCGGAGTCCTCATTTGCCGTAAGTGTGGAAGCTGAGGACACAAGCTCGCGGAATGCCAAGCATTGTCCTTCTGCCGGCTCTGTCAGGGGAAAGGATATAGCAGGGTAGACAACGTTGCCGCCTCCATGGGATACCGCGTGTACAAAGGCGACGCTACATCGAACAAGAGGCCTGATGCGGCTGCACACGAATAATCAAGTTCAGGCTCTTTCAGATCAATTTAAAACGGACTTACCTGGCACAGGACATTTTGCTAGTCGCCGCACGCGATACTAACGCAGATGCCATGTTTAACAGTAGGCCTCCCTACAATCCGAGCGAGTGGATAGCGGATGAATTTGTTTTAGACACCTATTTGGCTCCCTCATTGCAGCAAATTTGCTTGCGACCAGACCCAGGTACTCGCGAAAGGCCGGGATGTTATAGCAGTGGGGGTGGGTAACTGGCTGCTGTTCAGGTGTTATTTCTCCCCAAACATTGCAAAGGCGTCGGTCCGAGACAAGCACCACGCACTTGAGTTTGTCTTCGTTGGCAGTGGCATACCACCTTGGCGGGGGATCTTAACACTAAATCCCAGGCCTGGGTGTCTAGGGTTTCAAATCCCCGCGGCGAAGCCCTTCTGGAGTTTTGTGGACATGTCGGTCTGGCACATCTGCTCAGTGCGAGGGGCGGCACATGCATTCGGACGGGAGTTTGTTCCAAAATAGACATACTCTTTTGTGATGCATTCCTTACTCGGGCGTTCCGAAGTAGTTTAATGCTCGATGAAGCATCTGGCTACGTCGATATGTGTGTTTTTCATACATTCGAGCTGTCACCCGTTCGAAAGGCAGGACCAGCAACCAAGTATAGGAGTGCTATCCACTCGCTTCTGAACGAGGGAATGCGTCTTTGTGTTGCAGCCTTAGACCAATAGTCTGCATTCACGAACTATGGGCCAGGTACTTCTGATGAGGATCAATGGATCACGAGGAGGATGAGACGACCTTTCAGAGCCAGGGGCAGAACGCACCAACAGCCTCTCGTTACTGCTGCCCCTACTATCCAATACGAAGGGACTAAATGGAATCAACGGAGAGCATCCTACAAGCCAAAGAAGCAGCCTGGAAAAAAATATGCGAAGTAGTCGAAGGCGACCTCTGGGGCAGACCATATATGTGCGTGATTAAAAAAATGAAGTGCACCAGGAGCTCGGCCTCACCTCTAACAAAAGCGGAATCAGACGAAATTATACGGAAGCTCATTGTGACTGTGAATCACTTAATACCGTCGCTTGGCCGACCTGCAGAGTGCATCGAAGCGACTCAAACCCAAGGAATACCCACGGGGAAGATGGATCTGATGTCTGCAGTGTACGGGAGTCTTGCGAGGAACATTCCGACAAGGTACTGAAGCTTATTAATTATATGACAAGCAGAGGCTCTTTCCCTACTTCTTGGAAGGGATGCCGCATAGCCTTTAATCCCAAGGGGGGCAACTCAGATAGCGGGCAGGATGTCCATCCTCTCTGTATCCTCCCTAATTGGGTCAAGATTTCTGAATATCTCATATTACATCATATCAACAGTTGCTTAGGAGAAACCGGCCTTGCCAGCGAGGCATATGTCTTCAAGTCGTAACAGTCAACTGTAGATGCTGTGCAAAGGGCTATTGAAATTTGGGATGGTGCCAGAGCTGGGGGTAGGCACTGTCCGCTAATCACTCCAGATGTAAAAAAATGCCTTTGGCTCCCTTCGGTGGGATCGAGCCATCCAGTCCCTCAGGGACACGCACTGTCTAGTTTGGCTTGACAGGCTTCTGGCCAGCTATCTACACAAGCGCGAAATATTCACTCGCCAAGAGTGGGGAAGGAAAACGTACCAGGTGTACGCGAGGGTACCCTAGGTGTCTGTTTTAGGCCCTGTGTCATGGAACATAGACTATAACGGGCTCCTGAGGCAGAACATGTCACAGGGGCTCAGCCTGATTGGATACGATGATGATGTCCCTCGTGTGGTAGCAGCTGCACACGTGGATGTGGTGTTATGGAGAGCTACTGAAGCTGTCGCTAATGTTGAAGCTCGGAAGCGGACTGCTGGACTGCAGGTAGCTGTGGGGAAGGCTGAGTTGGTCCATCTCAAGGGAAGGAAATCTGCCGGGCCAGCTCAGCTGAGAATAGGTTCCACGTGCATCATAGTCAAGAAAGCGATTAAACACCTGGGCGTATTATTCGCTGGCAACGACATGTTTGCGGAAAACATTTGTGCCCGCTGTGACAGCGCTGCCGGTTACGCTGGTGCGCTCTCTCGGCTGTTGCCCAATTTGAGTCGGTGTCTCCACACGGCGAGATTGGTCTACTACAGGGTCATCGAAACGGTGACAATTTACGCCGCTTCGGCCCGGTTCGCGGCTGCCTCTTTTGGAGCGTAGAAGACGAGACTGAGAGCTGCACGAAAGGCTGCCTTTATCGGGGTGGCGCGTGCGTACCGCACGGTTTCCGGCGATGCACTCTGTGTGCTTTATGGGATCCACCCCTTAGATCTACGAATAGACGAGTGGTACAGAATATACCACAAAATACGCGATACCATAGGGGGGGTCTATGCCACCAGGAAGGCGGCTATCAAAGAGAGAGGTATAATCAAGAAGGATGTAGGGGGGGAGACCCTCAGGATGTGGCAGGCTGTGTGGAATAAGGCTGAACACGGGGCTTGGACACGACAGGTTGTTCCCAATATAGCGGAATGGGTTCACTGGGGCACACACATTTAAACCACCATGAATCCCAATTTCATTCGCGAAATGGTAGTTTCGGTGATTTCTTATATAAAATTGGGAAGGCCGCCTCTCCGACCTGCCTTCTCTGTGACTATTACCACGACTTTCCGCGCCATGCCCTACTGCAGTGCACTGTCTTCTGCAGGGAACGCTCTGAGTCTATTCCAACGGTTGGGCCTCGCAGCGTATGAAGCCTGGTCAATGAACATAAAGATAAGGGCAAAAGGCCCGCAATTCTAACTTACATTAGGACGACGGCCAAAAAAAGAATAGAAGAAGAGAATAGGAGACAGCAGAATACCAGGAACGCTAGATTTCTGACTGGTGGACAGGCCCAACCTCGCAACGTCGAGTAGGGCAGAGATGAACAAGCTTCCAACCCTAACTGGAGCAGGTATACCCTCGCCGACACTATTACACTCATTTACTTATTTATTATTTATCTTTATTTACTAACATATGTAATCATTTCTTTATAGATCAAAAATCAAATTGTCGTAACCTTGTTTATATATTTCCTATGTTTACTTTGTTTTCTGTTCTGCGTTATGTTTAATTACTTGTTTATTGTATTTTATGTTATTCTTTTGAAATTTATTTATTCTATCGCCTTGTCCCAAACCTTTTGTCCTTATTTCAAATTTTGTGACTTCTGTTTTTATTGTTTAACTTCTTCGCGGCGAGGAACCAGCTAGGTTTCATGGTAATTGTGCGCTCTCTCCCGGGAGGCAGGTACGGGGCACGCTCCCCGACGTACTGTCTGAGTAGGTCGTTCCGGAAGTAGTGACGAGGAATGGCGCTGGGTCCTAATGAAAAAAAAGGCAGGTCAGTAATTCGGGACAGTCAGTCAGGTCATTCAGACAGGTCAGTCAGTAAGATCAGACAGTCAGGTCAGTCAGTCAACTCAATAATTTGGGACAGTCAGTCATGTCAGTCGGTCAGCATAGCCATTCAGGTAGGTCGATCAGGCGGGTCAGTCAATCAGGTCCGTCAGCCCCGTAGGCCAGCCAGAAAACTCACACCGGTCAGTGAGTCACGTCAGTCATTCAGCTGAGTCTGTCAGGTCAGTCAATCAGGTCTGCCAGTCAGGAAAGTCAGTCCTGTCAGTCAGGTCAGTCATTGAGGTCAGTCAGTACGGTCTGTCAGTCAGGACAGTCAGTTGGGTCAGTCAGTCAGGTCTGTCAGCCAGGTCACTCATCCAGGTTAGACTCTCAGACGGGTCAGATGGTGAGATAGGACTGTTAGGGCAGTCAGTCGGGTCAGTTAGTAAGGTCAGTCAATCACGCCAGTCAGTCAGGTCTGTCATCCATGTCAGTCAGTCAGGTCGGTCAGTCAGGTCGGTCAGTCAGGTCAGTGATTCAGCTTAGACAGTCAGACTAGTCAGCCTGTCAGGGGAGTCAGTCGGGCCAGTCGGGGAGCTCAATCAGTGATGTAAGGCATTCATGTCACTCAGCAGTGTCAGTTAGGCCATTCAGTTAGTCGGGTCAGACAAGCAGGTCAGAGTTGCCGGGCGGTCAGTCCGGTCTAACAGGACTGTGAGTCAGGCGTGTCAGGCAGGAACGTCGGTCAGGTCAGACTCTCAGGTCTGCAAGTCAGGTCAGCCAGTCTGGTCAGTCTGTCACGTGAGCCAGACATCCCAGGCTGTTAGGTCAGTCAGTCAGGTCCGTCCATCTGGGACTCAGGTAGGTCAGACATTCGGGTCAGTCAGTCCTGAAGGACAGTCAGGTCTGTGAGTCAGACAGGTCAATCATTGAGGTAAATCAGTCAGGTCAGTCAGACATGCCGGCCAGTAAGGTCAGTCGGTCAGTGTGATCAGACTGTCAGGTCAGACAGTCCGGTCGGTTAGCCAGTCAGATTAGTTAAGTCAGTAAGTAAGGACAGAACGACAGTTCAGTCATTCAGGACAATCAGTCATGTCCGTCAGACGGGCCAGTCAGTCAGATCAGTCGGTCGGGCCAGTCAGTCTAGTCAGTCGGCATGGTCAGTCGAGTCAGTCAGTCATTTAAGTCAGATCGGTCATTTAGACATATAATTCAGTTACGTCAGTCAGCTCAGTCAGCCAGTTCAATCAATCAGTTCAGACTGCTAGGTCAGTGAGTTAGGACATTCGTTAATTTCAGTCAGATATGTCAGCCAGTCATGTCAGTCAGTCATGTCGGACAGTCTGAACAGTCAGACGAGTCCGTCAGTCAGGTAGGCCAGTCTGATTTGCAACTCAGGTGAGTCAGTCAGGTGATACAGTCAGGGTACTCAGTCAGGTCAGACATTAAGCTAAGTGTATCTGGTATGTCAGTCAGTTGAGTCAAAAGGTCAGTCTGTTAGGCGAATGAAGGAGGTCAATGAGACTCGTCAATCAGTCAGCTAAGCCGGACTCATTAGTCAGTCTTGACAGTCAAACAGGACGGTCTGTCAGATCAGTCAGTCGCCACAGGCTGTCATGGCAGTAAGTCAGGTTAGTCAGCGAGAGCGGTCAGCTCAGTCAGTCAGGTCAGTCAAACAGATCAGCCATTCAGGTCAGTCATTAAGTAAGGTCAGTCAGGTCAGCCAGTCTAGTCAGTCAGTCGTGTCAGGCAGACAGACAGGACAGTCAGTGAAGTCAGCGAGCCAGGTCAGTCTGCCAGTCAGTCAGGCCACTCAGTCAGGTAAGTCAGTCACGCCAGTCAGTCAAGAGTGTCAGACCGGTGAGTCAGGGGTGACCGCCAGTCAGGTCGATAAGTGAGGTCAATCAGTCAGGCCACTAAGTTAGGTCAGACGACGTTGTCTGTCAGCCATTTGAATCACCTCAGTCAGCCAGGTCGGTCAGCTAGTTCAGACGGCCAGGAAGGACTGTCAGGTCTCACAGACATGTCAGTCAAACGGGTCCTTCAGTCAGGTCAGTCTGTCAGTCATATCAGACAATTAATCAGTTCCGTCATTCAGGAGAGTCTGAAAGTTCAGTCAGTCAGGTCATTCAGTCATGTCAATCAGTCAGGAGAGTTTGCGAGTCCAGTCAGTCAGTTCTGCCACTCGGGTCAGTCAGTCACGTCAGTCGGCTAGGACAGTCAGCATGGTCAGTCTATCAGGACAGTCAGCTCAGTCTGCCAGTCCAGTAAGTAGGGTCATACTGACTGGTCAGTCAGTCAGGTCTATCAATCAGGTCAGCCGGTCTGGTCAGTCAGTCTCCTCAGTCAGTCAGGTCAGTAATTCAAGTCTGGCAGTAAGATCAGTCAGTCAGGACATTGAGTCAGGTCATTAGGTCATATCAGTTAGATCGCTCAGTCAGTCACATAAGCCACACAGGTCAGTCAACCAGTTCAGCCAATAAGGTCAGTCAGACGGGTCGGTCAGCCAGGTAAGTAAGTCAGATCATACAGACAGGTACGACAGTCAGGATACACAAACGTCTAAGTCAACCAGCTCATTAAATTGTGTCAGTCAGTCTGGTCACACGACCAGGTAAATCAGTCAGGTCTGTCATCAAGGTCAGTGTGTCAGGTAAGTCAATCAGGTTAGTAAGTACGTAAGTCAGTCAGGTCAGTCAGTGACGTCAGTCAGTCAGCACAGTCAGTCTGGTCAACATGTCATGTCTGTTGGTCAGGTCATTCAGACAGACAGGTAAGACAGTGAGTCAGGTCCGTCAGTCTTGTACGTCAGTCAGATCAGTCAATTAGGTTAGTCAGACAGACCAGTCTGTTAGGTCGGTCAGTCTGGTCACAATGTCGGGTCAACACCACAGTCCGCCAGGTCAGACAGTAAGGTAAGCCGACCAGGTCAGCCAGTACGGTCAGGCACGTCAGCCAAGTCTGGTCAGTTAGGGCAGACAGTCAGTAGATTCAGTCAGGTCAGTTATTCGGGTCAGTTAGTCAGGTCAATCAACCATGTCAGTCGGTCAGGACAGTCAGTTAGATCAGGCAAACTGTTCCATCAGTCAGGTCAATTCGCCCGGTCTTCCAATTCTGTCTGTTACTTCAGACGGCCAGTTCATTCAGTCGGGTCGGCCAGGCATGTCAGACAGTCAGATCAGTCAGTCATGTCAGACAGTCAGGTCAGTCATTCGGATCAGTCATGTAGGTCAATAACTAAAGTCAGTCAGCCAGGACAGTCAGTTAGCTCAGTCAGTCTGTTCAACCAGGCAGTCGATTCCGCCCAGTCTGCCAGGAGAGTCAGTTATGTCATTCGGTCAGGACAGTCACTCGAGTCGGTCAGGCAGGTCAGTCAGCCAGGTCCTTCTGTCAGGTCAGTCAGTTAGGTACGTCTGTCAGGACAGTCGTTAAGTCAGTTTGGTAGGTCAGACAGGACAGAGAGTCAGGAGATTCTTACATGTCAGTCAGTCGGGTAAGACAGTCATGTGTGTCATTCAGGTCATTCAGCCAGGTCTGTCAGTCATGTCTTTCGGTCAGGTTAACCTATCAGGACAGTCAGGTCTGTCAGCCAGGTTAGTCAGGCCAGGCAGGCAGTCAAATTTGACAACGGGGTCAGTCAGTCAGATCAGTAGGTGAGTTCATTCAGTCAGGTCAGTCGGTCAGGACATGTCAGTCAGTCAGTCAACTATGTCGGTCACACATTGCCGTCTGTCATGTCGATCAGTCAGGTCAGTGAGTTAGGTCACTGTAACCAGCGCTTCGTTCATGACAGTCAATCAGGTCAGTCAGTATGTCAGGACATTCAGTCATGTAAGTCAGTAAGGTCAATCAGCCTGGTCAGTTAGCCAAGTCAGTCGGTCAGGTGAGCCTGTCAGGTCACATTGTGTGTTCCGTCAGTCAAGTAGTTCAGTCAGGACAGTCAGTCAGGTCAGTCTGTCTGGTCAGCCAATCGGTTGAGTCAGCCAGGTTAGTCAATCAGGTGAGTCAGTCAGGTCAGCCGGTTCCGTCAGTCAGAACGGTCAGTTAGTCAGTCCACTCTGTCAGAACAGTCAGGCAAATAAGTAAGTCAGGTAGGTCAATCAGGTCAGTCAGGCAGGTCAGCAAGTAAGGTCAGTCTGTCAGGTCAGTCAGTCAGCTCAGACTGTTAGGCCCATCAGTCTAGTCTGTCAGGCCGGTCAGTCAGACAGGTCATTCCTCCATGTGAGGAAGTTTGATCTGTCAGTCTGGTCTGTCAGTATGGTCAGCCAGTCATTTCAATATGTCTGGTCAGTCAGTCATATCAGACAGGCAGGTTAGTCAGTCAGTTTCATTCAGGTCAGTCAGTCGCGTTAGTCAGAGAGGTCAGTCAGTCAGTTCTGTCGTTCAGGTGAGCTAATCAATCAGGTCTGTCAGACCCAGTCCGTCAATCAGGATTGGTTGTCAGGTGAGTCAGTCAGGTCAGCCAGGCAGGTTAGTTACTCTGATCAGTCAGTCAGAACACACTGACAGATCATTAAGTCAGTTCAGACAGACGGGTCGGTCAGTGCGATCAGTAAGTCAGGTCCGCCAGTCAGCCAGGTCCGTCATTCAGTTCAGTCAGTCCCGGTCAGACAGTCAGGTCATTCAACGAGGACAGTCTGTGAGATCAATCGGTCAGATAAGGCAGTCAGACCTATCAGTCAAGTTACTCAGTCTGGTCAGTTAGCCAGGTCAGCCGGACAGGCCTGTCAATCAGGTCAGTCAGTTAGGTCTGTCGGTCAGGTTAGTCAATCAGTGCGGACCCTCATTCAGGACATTCACTAAGGTTAACCAGTGGGGTCAATCGGTCAGGTCTGTCGTTCAGATCAGTTAATCAATAAGATGAGTGAGTCAGGTCCGTCAATCAGAATAGCTAGTCAGGTCTATCAATCAATACTGTCAGTCAGGTCAGTCTGTCTGATCAGTCAGTAAGGACAGTCAGTCAGGTAAGTCCGCCAGATCTGCCTTTCAGGTCAGTCAGCTCAGTCTGTAAGGTCATTCAGTGTGTTCAGTCAGAAAAGCCAGTCCCCAAATTCAGTAAGTCAGGTCTACCAGCCAGGTCAGGTCTGTCAGTCAAGTCAGTCAGTTCAGTGGGGCATGTCTGTCAGTAAGGTCAGTCGGTCAGGTCAGTCAGTCACATCGGCCAGTGTAGTCAGTCGGTAAGCTTAGTCAGTTCGGTAGATCAGTCTGGTCAGAAAATAGGGTCAGTGTGTAAGGCCAGTCGGTCAGGACAGTCAGTCAGCTGCGACAGAAAGGCCAGTCCGTTCGGTCAGCATGTCAGATCAGACAGTATGAGAGTCAGTTTGGTTAGTCACTCAGGTGACTCAGTCAGTTCAGTCAGGCATGTCTGTCAGTCCGGTCAGACAGTCACGCCTGTAAGTCTGTTCTGTTCGTTACGTCTGTCCTTCCAGTCAGTCCGACATGTCACTTTGTCGGGTCAACTAGTCAGGTCAGTCATCAGGTAATTAAGTCCGTCAGGTCATTCAGTCGATTCCATCGTTCAGGTCAATCATGCAGGTCAGTCAGGAATGTCAGTGAGTCAGGTCACTCAGACAGTCCAGCAGGTTAGGTTAGACAGTCAGGTCAGAGTGTGTTCAATTAGTTGGATATGTGCGTCAGGTCAGACAGACAGATATGTATGTCAGGTCAGACAGTCATGTCAGTCAGTCAGGTCGGGCAGTCAGGTCAGTCAGTCAGGTCAATCAGTCAGGTCAGTCAGTTAGGTCAGTCAGCCAGGTCAGTCAGTCAGGTCAGTCAGTCAGCTCAGTCAGTCGGGTCATTCATTAGTGTCAGACAGTTAGGTCAGTCAGAGAGGTTTGTCGGTCGCGTCAAGCAGTTAGGTCAGCCTGACAAGTCAGGCAGTCACGTCAGTCATTCAGGTCAGAATGTCAGGTAAGTCTGTCATCTGATTCAGTCTAGTCAGTCGGAAACGTCAGTTCGCAAAGTCATTCACTCAGGTAAGTCAATATCATCGGTGAGTCAGGTTATTGTCTGATCTGAGCGTTCCAGGGGCTTGAAGAGCCCGCTCTGCCGTGCCCAAGCTTTCGCTTATAACGGTCGATGTTGGGAGCGTTGTGCCACTGTCAGGGGTCACATTCGTAGGTGTTGTGAACGGCGAGCTTGGAAAAACCCTTCCCTCACCACTTAAGGATCATCGGAAAGGCAGACTGTCCCTTTCGGGAAGCGACCCACTTAGCCGCTTGGCCTGGAGTACTGCTCATGCACAGGACTACAGGCGAAGCGTTGCCCAGCGGGGACCACGAGGAGGTGGGGTCGCCAGCTCGAGGCTCAGCCTCTTACGGGCATGCATGTCGTCATGCATTGGTTCGACATCCGCAGCTTTCGCCACTTTTGCCTCTCGTTTTGAGCACCCGCACTATTGTGTGCGCAGGCCCGCGTTGCTGAAAACGAGTTCTGCTCGAGGTTATGTATGTCAAGTTCGTTACTGTTTACCGGTTGCCGGATTGCATTGCTTGTTAACCGTGTTCCTATGTTTTGTTCATGTTGTTGTCATAGTTCTGTCATTGCTGCTGGTGTGTCATGGATCTTGTTATTCTTCGTTCTGTGGTGGTATGGGCTGCACGGGTCCTTTGTTGCTGTATGTTTGGTCGTCCTGTAGTCGGCGTTTGTCGTTCGTACTCTTGTCTGTGTCTGAGTGCTTCGGTTGCAAATACCGAAAACTCCTGGAAGGTATCTTTTGTGACGAGGTCCTTTAGTTCACAGGGCCATTGGATTCCTGCTTCTGCGAGTTTCTGTGTCAGTTTTGATCTGTGATGTGTTAAGTCTCTACATTCGAAAATTAAGTGTTCAACGGAATCTACTTGCTTGCAGTGACAACGATCCGTAGGGGATACATCTATTGCATTTAGGTAATTATTAAACTTACCGTGGCCAGAGAGTATCTGCGTATTGTAAAAGGTGAGCTTCATCCACTCTGAGTCTAGTCTTTTCTTTACTTCGCCGAAGAACTTGTGCGTTATTTTACCTTTAGTGGATTGTTGCCAGGTGGTCTGCCATTGATTTTGTGTTTCTTGTCTTATTAATGTCTTTGTCTGGTTGATCTGCGTTTCGTCCAAAGGACCTTCTTGCGGATTAAAGGTTAGGTTCCCTAGTTTGACTTGCAGGTTATGCTTTATCATATATATGGCGGATTTCTCTTTTATTAACAGATCTATTGGGGTGGCTGCTGCTAGGACCGTAAGTGCATCGAATGATATCGTGCGGTATGCTCTCGTGGCACGTACCAGTGCATATCTCTGCGCTTGTTTTAGAAGCTTCAGGTGCCATGTGTTCAACTTGTCGCTCCATCCTGCTGCTGCATAAGTGATTATGGGAACAAAGATGCCCATGTATAGAGTCATCATGTTCTTGTATGTAATCCCCCAGTGTGCCTTGGCTATGTGAGAGAGTTTATTAAAGATTGTCTTGCTTTTGGTTGTTATGTGGTGAACGTGTGGTGTTAGATTAAATCTTGTGCCGAAATGGACTCCGAGATACCTAACTGATGGCGCCATTCTCATGGATCTTTCGCCCATTTTTACCGTTGGTGGCCGTTTTATATCTAGAAAGCCTTTTAGTAAGATCATTTCTGATTTTGATTGTGAAAGTTGTAACTTGTGGTTTCGGCACCAGCTGGTGATGCGTTCCACCACCACGTTTGCCTGTTCTTCTATATGTTTTCTTGAGTCTCCTGGTACTGTTACTACTAGGTCGTCCGCGTATGCAATAGGTTCGTAACCGGAAGCTACTATGGTGTTGAGCAGGTCGTCGAATATAAGGGTCCAGAAGCAGGGTCCGAGAATCGAACCCTGCGGGCAGCCTCTGTTGACGATTTTGTTTATAACCTTACTATTACTACTTATGGTTGCTGTTCTGTCGGAGAGGTAGCTTTGTGTTAATTCATAAAGGTTTTTCGGGCAATTTCGTTTCTTTAGGTTTTGTAGAATTGACGGCCACCAAACGTTGTCGAAAGCTCCAGAGATGTCAAACAGCAGGGCAATTACATATTTCTGTGAAGCCTGACTTACTGATTTCCGAAGTTGAACTATAGCGTCTTCGGTCGATCTGCCTTTCTTAAAGCCGAATTGCTTATCGGATGACAGAGGATGTGCGTCAAGGATGGGTTCCAGTCTCTGGGATATCAGTTTTTCTAATACTTTGCTTAGTATTGGCAGAAGGCATATCGGTCTATAAGATTTTGAGTTCGTTTTGTCCTTGTTTTTGTCTTTGAGTAATACCCTTATCACTCCCTGTTTCCAGGTTTTGGGAAACGTCCCGGTGGAAAGGCAGCAATTTAGAATTTTGTTGAGGTCGGCTTTTATAATCGGATATGCGGTTTTGACTACACTAGTTTCTATTTGGTCATGTCCGGGAGCTTTCCCGTTTTTGAGGTTCCTGACTACTCTTTCTATTTCTTGTGTGCTGAATCGCGGTGAGTTCTCATTTTCCGTAATGCAGTTGATTTCATCGCGGACTGATCGGTGCCATGCTGTTTCTCCACTTAGGTCATCATCCGGGATAAGAGTATTAAGTAAGGTTGTCATAGTCTGTTCCCACGTTATCGTCTGTGTATGTTCTGTCCTAATCGTCTCATATGCAGTTTCGATCTGAATCTTGTCGGCTTTAATCTTGTAGATTATACCCCAGGGATTGGAGTTCCCTTCCTTTGTTACAAATTGTCTCCAGTTTGTGTCCTTTGCGATATTAATTTTGCTGTTGTACCTGTTCCGGAGAGCCCGATGGCGTGCTTTCAGTGCTTCTTTCCGGTGGGTATTCTGAGTCCTTTGATAGTCTCGCCTTGCTCTTCGAACTTGTTTCTTCAGTAAGGTCAGCTCGTCCGTCCACCATGGGGCAGATTTCGGGAAGCGGGTTTTTCGCGGGATGGAGGCGTTGCAGGCTGTTGTGATTATATGCTGTAGTTCAGCCACGAGTGCATCCGGATCAGCGGTTTCTTCGTTGCACTGCCGGACATTGCTGTCTTGCATTTGATTTCCAAGAAGTTCGCGGAATTTCACCCAGTTTGCTCGTTTAATGTTGTATCTAGTGGCTATTGTTGTTGTTTGAATGTTGTTCTGTGTTGAGGTGTTCATCTTAAAGGTGATCATGTTGTGATCACTTGTTGTGCTGTCTTCGTGGATCTTCCAATGGTCTATTCTATTGTAGCAGGTTGAGTTGGCTAATGTAATGTCGATGTTGGATGTTCCGTGTGTGTTACTAAAGGTGTGGATGTTGGATGGTTGGTTTATTATGAAAAGGTTATGCTGAGCTATCAGGTATTCCAGCTCCTCTCCTCTTTCGTCCGTACTGCTGCTGTGCCATAGGTGTGATTTAGCATTCGTGTCAGCACACACGACAACGTTCCGGCCTTTCAGATGCTGAAGGACCTTGTCCAGGTGTTGTATATATGGCTTTATGTCTTCAGACCATTGAAAATATGCGTTGACAATGAATACGCTGAACTCCCTTTTTGTGACTTCAATGCAGACGCAATGGGTATTTGATAGCTGTTCGACCTTGAGTGCCGTGTATTCCTTATTCGGTACAGCTATTGCAGTGTGTATTTTGTCAACGGAAGAGATTCGCGTGAAACTTTTGTTGTCCACGAAGATTTTCGTAGCTATTCCAAGCCCTGGAATGATATTATTGTAGCAGTATGGCTCTTGAATTGCGATGACGTCAATCATTTTGTTGGAGATTTCTTCTCGTAGCTCATCCATAACTATTTTTGAATGGTGTGCATTTATTTGTGCTATTCGTAGGTATGTGGTATGTATTTTTGATGTGTTTTTGGTGGTGGTGGTGTCCGGTGATTTTCTAGTTACGTTTTTATTTTTGTCCATAATCAATTTTAGAGGCGTGCAACTTCATCGCGTATTGATATGCCGGGCAGTCTCTTGATCGCGAGGAGTGTTCATGAGGCTTACCGGCTCTTTTGCAGTTCACACACCGTGGGTGGTCCTTAGCAGTTGCACAAGTTTTCTGCGAGTGTCCGTTTTCACCACAGTGTCCACAGGTTTCCACTGTTGCGTTACAGTACTTGGATACATGACCGAAAGACTGGCACTTGTAACATCTGGTAACGGATAGGAAGTCTTTCAGGTAACAGGCGTGCCATTGAATGTATATTCTTCCTTCCTTCACCAGTTTCTCGCGAACAGTGGGACTAACTTCAGCCACCCAGTCCGTTGTATCCTTTCCTTTGGCGCCTGTTTTGAACACTAGCTTGAAGTGCTCATTGAATTTGTCCTTCGGGTATGTGTCCAGATTTTGATGTCGTACAGCGGCTGTGATCTCCTTTTCTTGAAGTGTTGACGGCACGTTCTTTATCAGGACTTTCGGTTTTAATTTTGCCGGGACGCCCACAGTCAGACCGGCCGCCTTCAGCTTTTCGTTCCGGATGACACTTTTCAGATCCTCTTCGGTTTTTGTTTCAATGAGGACACCTTTATTGCTGATTTTGCGCACGTTTACTATCTTCAATTTCTCCTTGGACGGAGCCACGGATGAAATGATCGCCCTCTTTGTCTGGTCGCTGTCTTCTATTTTGCTACCTGGCTCTGGGAAGATGGTTACAACGTGTTTCCTGGTTGCCTTCGCTGCTTCTATTCCAGCTGCTGCGTTAGTGCGAAGTTTATCTGCATATGTCAGCTGTGGTTTGCTAGCGTTACTCAGCTCCATAAGAGTCTTTACTACGCTGTTAAGCTTCGCATCCATCGCGTCCATGCGCACATCTGTATTGCTGGTGGAGGCAAGCTTTTGCTTCAGTGCGGCGTTTTCTTCTTCCGTTTGCCGTGCTGCTTCGCATAGAAGTGTGGCCATCTTCCTGGCCACCTTGAGGTCGTTAAGTTCACGAACCTCTCCCAGGAATTGCAGTAGATCCTTCGCAGAGGCGTAGAGCCCCTTGTTACTACTTTCCTTCTCTGATTCCTCGTCGCTCGAGCTGCTGATGACAGGTTTCCTTTTCGTCCTGGTCACCTGCTTTCTGCTTTCGGAGTCGGAAGAATCCGATGATTCTTCCTTTCTCTTCCTTGTTTTCCTCTTCACAATGGTGAACTTGCAGCTGTCGACCTCCATTTCGTTTGCTGATTCGGCACCGGCGTCTCGGGTACTCATTTTGTGAGAACCGAAGTTTGCCGAGCCGTACGGACGGCCGTACACTAAACCGTTCAAATACGGCGCGCTATCGCCTAGTAAGACCGTAGTTCCGCGGGAGCTCACCACTAACCACTGGCGCTACCGTCGCCCCACGCTCCCAAGATGGCGCCGACGCTTGGCGAAAATTTCACCAGAATTTTTACTAATAACTCCACTTCTGCTGGACCGATTTTTGAAATTTATGTCACCAAATGATGCGCTGCACATGCACTAAACGTAGAACCAAACGGTTGGGTTGCACACGCGGTATTTACCACTCTTTAGAACACTTTCTGCAGAGCGACACGACACACGTCAACAACACTCGGCGCCATATTGGATCTCATCGGTGAGTCAGGTCAGTCATTCAGGTGAGACAGTTACCGATGACGCTGGCCACCACGCCCTCCGCGAGGCGCAGAGTCCTTCCGAAATCCTCCGCCGCCGCCAGGACGAGCGCGTCGTAGGCGTATCACACCATGCTGCCAGCGGCGGTGAGAGCTGTCCTGAGAATCAAGTCATAGGCTATATCCCACATGAGAGGGCCTAGGACCGACCGCTGGGGTACCCCGCACGTGACTGTCCTCAGGCACAGTTCGCCACCCTAGACCGGACTTTCCACCCACCTCTCCGAAACGTAAGACCTGATCGCGAACCTGAGAGAGAGATTCCGCGTGGCTTTTATTAGGTCGCAAGCGACGCGCCGTACCTCAGGGATTTCCCCCTCAATCAACTTTGCCTGCCAGGTGTTGTAAGGCTCACACTTCCTTGCGAAACGCCTGCGAAGGGTTCCGTAGGTGTGGATGTTCTGCCGACCTCAGACTTGGAAAAACCCTGCCCTCTATCGTGAAGTGTCATTGGATAAATTGGATCTACGCTTTGCAGGGAAGCGGATCGTTTAGCCAACCCTGGATGTCGCGGGCGACGCCCAGGGTTGTCCAACGGGGACCACGAGGAGGTAGAGCCGCCGACTTTCTCCCGATCCCGTGCAGGTAGGCTTAGGTTTTATCCTTCGCCATTACGCCCCACGGCAACAGTGCTACAGCACCGCCTGCTCGTGTCATCGGGGCTTTCTTAGAGAATTATTGTCTTCATAAGCTTCTAGGCGGCGCAAGGCCCCAAGCTTTGCTGTTCCGAGGCTTTAGCCTATACCAGCGATGGAAGGGTGCGTATCACCACTTTCAAGGGTCACGTCGGTAGACGTTATGGACAGCGGGCTTGGGAAAACCCCTCCTTCACCACTGAAGGATCATCAGAAGGGTAAACTGTCCCTTTCGGAAGGCAAACATTTTAGCCGCTACACCAGTGTAATCAGCAAGCCAGTTACACATGTGTAACGTTGCCCTGCGGGGACCACGCGGAGGTAAAGTTGCCAGTGCAAGACTCAGTCTCTAGCGGGCATACGTATCGGCACGTATGAGTTTGGCATCAGAAGCTTTCGCCGCTGGGCCGTCCATTTTGAGCACCAGTACGCTAATGCGCTCTGACCCGGGATGCCGCAATGGGGTTTGCCACATAAGAGCCATTTGGTCAACGACGCTGATTCGTGACAGTACTGTATTAGCAGTCGCAGCGGTGAATCTTAGTTTCTCTTCCGAAGAAGGTACTTGTGGCGGGAACCACGAAGGGGTGTCCACTTACTAAACTAGATCTGCAAAAGGTCTGGCCTCGGATACTAGGGACGCGAGCTTGCCGACACCTCAAACGATAGCTTGTCTCGGATACTAGGAAGGCAAACCTTCCCGACACCTCAAACGACTGCTGATCTCGGATACTAGAAGATAGGTTCCCCGACACCGCAAACGACCACCTTAAGAGAGTCATAGTTACTCCCGCCGGCTGTCTGAGAGAGAGAGGCACGCGGTGTCGCAAGAGTGCCGCTCCTATGGCTTCCCGCGGCAAAGAGTTGGACGCGTTGACGTTATGGAGAGATATCGCCACAGCCACCCTGCCGCGTGCCACCTCGACCTCCGCGATGTTCCGAAGGCGCCGTATCGCGTGAAGCGCTGGCCGCCCCGCGAGGAATCCGAACTGTTTGTTAGCCAGATAGGGCCCGAACCCGGAGAGACGCGCGACGAAGCGTGCCGCCAGCACCCGCTCCGAAAGCGTCCCTCGTCTTCTACCAGACACGCGGTCAGGTACGAGGACGAGGACTTCTCCGGAGTGCCCTCCTTTCGAATTAGGACTACCTGCGCCCGTTTCAATGCCCGGGGGAAGGAGGTAGTTTTCAGACAGCGACTGAAAAGCTGCCAAAGATTGTCCCCTGACTGCTCCAGGGCCATCGTCAAAACTCTTCCGGGGACGCTATCTGTACCCGGGGCCGCCTTGCGTGCCCCGAAACGTCTGCCAGATACGGTGACCTCCTCGGGAGTAATTACTGGCTCTGAGGCCCATCTACTGTACTGGCCTCCACGATCGGACTCTGACCCGCTTGCTGCTTCCTCGTTGGAAGAGGCAGACAGCGCGTCCATCACTGAGCCCAGAAGGAAGGGCATCATAACCTGCGTGACCGGGGATACAGAGGGGCGAAGCTTACCGATTACTGCTCGGTATGGTCTGCCCCAGGGATCCCGATCCAGCGTCACGAGGAGCTCCCTCTACGCGGAGGCCTTATCCTTGTCTATGGCAAACTGGAGTGCTCCTCGTGCCACGCGAAACTCGTATGCGAGCGTCTCTCACGCCACCTCGCGCCGTTTTCGACGACGGACACACGTGTACCGGCGCCTGCAGCGCACGCATGCTTGGCCCAGATAAGCTATGTCACCAGACCAACAGTATACAGCCCGTCGAGGGAGCGGACTGATCCGCGGCATCCCGACGTCGCACACCGCCTTCGTTGCTCCTTCGCACCATTACGCCCCCCTTCGCAGCGCAATTTGGGCTGAACGAGGAGAGCGTGTCTCTTGTCCAGACCGCGGCGTCGGCGGCGGCAGCCAGAAGATCCTGGTCGAGACGATCGAGCGAACATCGTAGCCCCCTTACTCCCCTAAATCCTCTCGGCGTGTGGAGGGCGTTCTGGACGCGAGAAACTCCGATTTCCATGAATATGTATAGATGATCGGACCACGTCTCTACGTCCTCCGCTACCATCCAACACCCCACGCGCCCGGCGGCTGTACGAGTCGTCTAACTGATAACCACAATGGACAAGCCCTGCCACAGATCGCAGTTTGCGGCCCTTTCCCTGTTCACTAACAGGATGTCGAGCCCCGCCGCCCAATCTAGCGCAAAACGTCCTCCGGTGTTCGTCCTGGGTGAACCCGACGCCATAGTGTGAGCGTTGAAATCTCCCAGCATCAGACCCGGGAGGGGAAGGCATCTTCTGACGCATCCGCGAAAGCGCACCAGGTGCCTCATGAACACCGCAATGCCGCAACTGTGCGAAATGTACAACCCCAGCACCGTAATGTCGCCACAGCGCACAGGTACGTGACCATCGCCGCGCTCGAACAATTCGCACGACGGAGAGCCCGCGACCCATTCCCATATTATGGTTAAGGTGCGGCCTCATCCCCGAATCAATACTGGCTTCAAGGGACGATAAACCGCTCTGCTACTTGCGCTAAACCCACCCACCTTCCCGCAACGCCTGGAGGAGAAGGTCCTGCGCTCGACGCAAGTGGTCGATATTAGTGTGGCGGAGTTTGGGCGCGATTTCTAATCGACGGCCATAGCCTCCTCTTGGCCTGCCTCCAGCGCGAGACGACTAACTTCCGGACAAGTGCACCCATCGACCGCTACTGGTCGCAGGTGCGCCTTTCTTCGCGTTTCCCTTGTTCCGTTTAGCAGGAGGCGGAGCGCTGGCCTTACTGCCCAATCTGCGGCCCGCTGGCATGCCCAGGTCGGTACAATGAGGGCACTTTACCACCGACACGCACTGGGCGGCGCGGTGAGCAGAGTCGCCGTAGCTATAGCAGCGTCCGCTTCTGTTTTCCCAACTTTCGCACCGCTGCCCTGAATACCCGATTTCGAGGCAGCTGTAATACTGCAGGGGGCGCGCTTGCAGAGCATCGAACCGAGCCGCGCTCCATCACAACAGCAGGCGTGCCTAGGCAAACGGCTTCCGAACCACCGCCTGCCGGCATTGAGCCCAGATCGTGCCGAGACCCGAGTGTGTGCTACAAATATCGCCCACATGCACCTCGAATTCAGTGCAACGTCCCTGTGCGGCTAGAGCCGCCGCGACCTCATTTGGACGCACGGTGTCGTCCAGTCCCGTCAGGCACAGTTCTGCACGCTTCGAGCGACAAGCGACACGAACAGTCATCCCGTCGAGTGCCTCGGCCATCTAGCTGGCCAGGTATGTCGCCTTTTCTATCGCATTGGGACCAACGATTTCTAGTTGTTACCCACCCGTTGCCGAACGCCTCGGCTAAATGCCGCTTATTTCTAACTCGGCGAGCTTGAACCTCTGCCGCGCACCGTCCATGGCGAGCTTGAAGGAAGTTTCGGCTCCAGAATCTACAGAAAGGCTGACCGCCGCCATATTCGGAGGTCGACCCAGAAGCGCCGCGGGTTTAACTTTTGTTCTCCGGTTTCCTTGGGGGCGTCGGTGGTCGCTCCTACCTTCGCTGCTATTGCTGGGGCAGCGCCATTCTTCTGGTCCCAGCTCCTCTCCTTGAGCCTCACAACTTTCGCCCACTCCGTCGTCGGCTGGGGCGCTGGGGTCGCTTTTGTCATCGTCTGCGCCTTCCCCGTCGCCTGGGCTGCGGCAGCCTTCTTTTCTCCCTGCCGGGCTGCAAACTTCCGTGCCACAGCTCGGTCCACGTTGGGCTCGCTGGCAGTGGCACTTTTGGTTCCTCCTGCCGGCGCACCGGTCCTCTTCGCCCCCACTTCGCGGAGAAGCTCCTCTCAGAGCTCCGCGGATCTCTTGTCATTAAGGGCAATCACCCGCTGTTTCTCTTGCTGTGTGCCTGAAAGGGAAGGAAGAAGAGGTTTAAATCCCTCTGCGAGACGCGGGATGGGGAGGGGATGGCGCAGGTACTCCTGTTTGGCGTAGCCTGTCCATCATCCGGCTTGCGCCTCTCTGCTTGCTTCCACCCCTACTGCCCCAATCCGCTCGACTTGGTGCTGCGTTCCTCTGCCTCGGTCAGCGGCGAAACCTCCCTCCTTAGCTCCTTGACCTGCTCGTGGAGTCGCTTGTAATCTCTGTCCAGTCATGCCGCATCGTCTGAAAGAAGGTTTTTCTTAGTGAGTTCATTCGCGGCCGCACGAGCGGCGAGGCATGGCTCCCTAACGAAGTTGCCCTTTAAATTTTTCGAGGTGATCGAGATCCCCTTGGCCATCCTCATCTGTTCCTCAATGGATGCTGGCGCGGACTCTAGCATGCTGGCGCTGCATATCCTGGGCCAGTTCCTACTCGTCCGGTAGCCCCTCTCCCGTGGAGCGCGAGAAACAGAACGCCGGGTCAATTTCGCATTCCTCCATGGCTGCCGTTGCCTGGACGATGTTCACAGCACCGACGATCCTCTTCCCCCCCCCCCCCCCCCACCACCAACGTCGTCACCCGAGCCAGGACGTTTCCTGGACGACGCGCACGAGGTAACGGATACGACAGACGTATCTGAATCACCGACGTCTCCGCTAGTGGACGCATCCAGGAACGTCTGCGGAACAGCAGCTCGAGGGGCCCTTCCGTCACGTAACCTCGTGGATATTCTTCTAGACCTCTCCCCGGATGGCGACGTCGAAACCGAAGAGTCACACATGTATCTGTCAAATATTTCGCGAATCCGCATCTCCAATGCGAACTTACAAGTTTGTCGGCTTGGATCGCTCCGCGTATGCGCAGCCTCGCCGACCGCCGACGCCGCTGGCGCTTGGGCAGAAATTCTTGCTTTACTCTCGCTTTTAAGCGCACTCGTGTCTGTTGTCACTGTACCCATGCCCGATTCGCGAATCAGAGACGGTTCGCGGATCTGTGATTTCGGCGTGAATTCACGAGTTCGGCGAGTGTGCGACGGGACGCTCTGCGCATGCGCAGCACCGCTGGCCGCCGACGCCGCTACCGCTTCGTCAGGAATTAGTATATCACTGTACCTTTAACCACACTCGTGCCTGTTGTCACTGTACTCATGTCCGATACGCGAATCTGAAACAGTTCGCGGACCTGTGAATCCGGTGTGAACTCGCGATTTCGGTGCGTCTGCGCCAGGTCGCTCCGCGCATGCACAGCCTCGCCATCCGCGAACGCCGCTGCCACGTGTGTAGTATTTATTAGATCCGACATATATTGCGTCACTTTCACACACTTCCCGTATGGACTTTGCTCTCGAGTGTTGTTCCGCAGTCCGCTGATTCTCTGGTACACCGCGAGATAACGCGGATAGCCGTTGACGACGAGAATAAATACCGACGTTGCGTCGGCGTCAAAAATGGCCGCCGCGCTGCTCAACGACACGAATCGGAACTTTTTGCAATTTGATCTCATTTCGGAACATATCCTTGCCGTATTCTTCACGGACGTTGGCTGTGCTTCCACGATTCACTTCGCGTAACACAGTACGACTACCCTTTCTGGCTTCCGCACTATCAAGCGCTTCCTTAAGGAGCATTCTGTGGCTCGTCCGTCACTTACAGCCGCCTAGCGGGAACCTGACTTACTGACCTCACTGACTGACCGGTGTCACTGGCCTGACTAACTGACCTAACGGACTGACATGCCTGACTAACACGACTGACTGTCGTGACTTACTGACAAGACTGACGAACCCGACTGCCTGACTGATCAGAATGACTGACAGACACATCTGACTGACTAACCTGACTGACTGACCTGACTGACTGACCTGACTGAGAGACTTGACTGTCTGACCTGACTGACTGCGCAGACTGACCTGAACGACCGACCCTCCATTCTGACCTGAGTGCATGTGCCAACTAACTGACCTGACTGACTGACATGACTGACTATCCTGACTCACTGCCCTGACAGCCTGACCTAACTGACCTGACTTAATGACCTGACTGACTCACCTGCGTGACTGACTTAACTGACTGAACAGACTTACTGACCAGACTGACTGACCTGACTGACAAACCTGTCTGAGAGACGTTACTGACTGACCTGACGGACAAACCTGACTGACTGAAATGACGGATGATCTTTCCGAGAGACCTGCCTGACTGTCCTGAGAGAATGAACCGACTGTCTGAGCTGACAGACGTACCTGACTGACTGAACGCATTAACTTACCTAACTGACCGACCTGACCTACTAATCTGACTGACTGCCCGGACTGAACGACCAGACTGACTGACCTAACGGATTGACCGTACTAACTGACCTGGTTGACTAATCAGACTGATTGACCTGGCTGGCTGACATGACTGACAGACCTTACTGACTGATATTACTGACTTATCTGACTAACTAACGTGACTGACTAACCTGACTGTCTGGCCTGACTGAATGACCTGACTGACCATCCTGTCTGTTTGACCTGACTGACTGACATGACTTACTGAAATGACTGACTGACATAACGGGCTGACCTAACTGACTCAGCTAACTTACTGACCTGACTCACTGACCTCACTGACTGGCCTGACTGACTAACCTGGCTGTCTGACCTGACTGACTGACCTGACGGACAGACCAGACTAACTGGCCTGACTGACTGACCTGACTGACTGACCTGTCCTACTGACCTGGCTGACTGCCCTGGCTGGCTGACCTGACTGATTGTCTGACTGATTGAACTGACTGACTGACCTGAATGACTGACTAACCTGACCGACTGACTGACATGACCGACTGACCTGTCTGACTGATCTTACCGACTGACCTGGCAGACTGGCCCGACATTCTACCCTGGCTGACTGACCTGACTGACTTACCTGAGTGAATGACTTAACTGAATGACCTAACAGGCAGACATGACTGTCTTGACCCGGCAGACTGATTTGACTCGATCACATGACTGGCCTGATTAAAGGACCTCGCTAACTGTCGTGACTGACGTAGCAGGCTGATTGACATGTCTGACAGACCTGACAGACTGTTCTGACTGTCATTTCCTGACTGGTGGAACCGATTGACTTACTCTTGTACGCTTTCGTTTTTACGCTTGGACTTTTACGCCTCCGCTGCTCCTATTGCGCTTCTAAGCTTGCGCTTATACGCTTCCGCTTGTATGCTTGCGCTTGTACGCTTGCGTTTGTACGCTTGCGCTAGTACCCTTGCGCTTGTACGCTTGCGCTAGTACCCTTGCGCTTGTACGCTTGCGCTTGCACGTTTGCGCTTGCGCGCTTGCGCTGTTACGTTTGCGCTTATACGCTTGAGCTTATACTGCTCCGCTTAAAGGCATAGGCACATACGCACATACATGAACGCCTACGCATATACGCATACGAATAGGTATATACGCATGCGCAGACGCATACACATATGAGCAAACGCATTCGCATACGCATATGCACAAATGCGTTTGCGCATACTTATACGTATCTGCGCAGTCTGCGCAGCATACAAGCAAGGGCACATACGCAAACGTAATAAGCATATTAATATGAGCAAACGCATATACGCATACACATAAGCGCATCCGCATATACGCTTACGGATATACGCAAAGACGCATACTCATATACACATACGTATACGCATTATCGCATATGAGGGTACACATACGCATATACGCATACGCATGAACGCATACACAGATACGCAAACGCATATACGCATGCCCATATAAGGATATTCTTATACGCAGACACATCCAAGCGTTCGTGAATATGCATACACATACGCATACGCTCATACGCATACGCTTATACGCATACGCTCATATGCATACGCTCATACGCATACGCTCATACGCATACGCTCATACGCATACGCAGTTACACATACGCACATACCCATACGCATATATGCATGCGCATACTCATCTACGGATAGGCGTATACGCAAACGCTAATGCGCATTCACTTATACGCATTCGCATATACGCATACGCATACATGCACACTCATATATGTGGGATCAGGAGAAAGAAGGGGTGGGAATATGAACCGCGAGCCCTTTTTTAAAATTATCGCTATATGTATTAAAGGTTATACTGAAGTTACATCTAAGGTTACATCTAAGGTTACGCCGAATCTGTGATTAACTCTACGCGACTATGTATATTGACTGGTACGACTATGCGCCTTTTCGTCTCCAATCTTTCGTCTACGACAATTGCTCTCTACGTCTCCGTCGCCTGTGCTAATTACTTTTCAACTGACTCTAAACCGTTATTCTTGCCCATTTAACGATCCGCGCCTTGGACCGTTGTTGACAGGAACGCGGTTCAGCGCACCGGCCTTTGTTTCGGCATTTCGGGCATTAGCCTTTGCCGAACTCGCGCGTTTGACATGATCGTCGAAAACATTTTTCTTATATCGCCTGTTTATACTCGCGTACGTTGCCCCCCATTGTTTCGGCCGTGTCATCGGCCCGGTCAAACCGCGAACACGAGCACTTACCGATATATCTACATTTCCTTCTTCCTACACTCGGTCCTCCTGCTTTAGCATCTGCCCTCAGATGCTGCGTCTTCCAGATCGCTTTCATCGCTGCTCATATCGTGATCCGCTTGTTTTTCCAACAGCGGCACAACCTCACTGGTGTTCGTCGTTTTCGTCGTGTAGAGCCATACAAATTTAGCGAACGCATCAACGACGACCAGTATATACCGATAACTTTTTTCGTTGACGCCAAAGGTCCTAGGTGATCGATGTGGTATGTGTCGAGCGGGGTCTCGCCTTTATCAATTGGTATAAGAAAGCCGTCCTGTTTTCCTGCCTTCCTTTCCGCCAATATACAGTCGACACAATTTTTTGTTATTTTCTCGATTTTGTATCTCATGCCCTGGAACCAGTAATCCTTCTTCAACGCTATTTCCGTCTTAGCAACGGAAAAGTGTCCCTTTTCGTGCACTCGTCGTATAAATTGTGACTGCAAGCTTTTCGGGAGGACCAGACAGATGTCGTCATCTACTATTTTAAAAAGCACTCCACCTCTTACCAGGTACCCGTCCATCTTTCTCTCTTCGGTCAGCTCCAAGATTCACCGCACCTTTTCGTCCTCTCGCTGCGCTCTTCGTAATTTTTCCGTCATACTGTTCTCATCCTCACTAATGATCAAGCATGTCGGCAAAGGGTGTCTACTCAGTGCATCTACGTGTGTCATTCATTTGCCGGACTGATGCTCGATAACGTAGTCGAACTCTTCGAATAATAACGCTCATCTCGCCACACGCATACACAAATCATGCTTGTTCATTGTTAATGAGAACGCTTTACAGTCTGTTACAATCTTAAAACGAACCCCTAACAGATAGACCCGGAATTTTCTGAGCGCCCGTACAATTGAAAGAACTTCTAGTGTATAACTCGTATATTTCGCTTCCGCCTGCGTTGTTTTTCCGCTCGCGAAATGCATGGGGTGCATTTCCCCGTCGTCGTCGGCACGCTGTAGCAAAGCTGCTCCAAAACCGAACATCGACGCGTCAGTGTGCAATTCGGTTTGCACTCCTGCTTTATATAATTTAAGTACTGGCTGTTTACATAAACTGGCCTTTAGCTCCTCAAACGCATTCGTCTCTTCGGGTCCGAATTTAAATTCTACATGCGCCCGCAGCAAGTTCCTTAAAGGGCCTTGCGATGAGTGAATATCCCTGTACAAATTTGCGAAAATACCCGGTCAAGCCTAGAAAGCTTTGCACTTGTTTAACGTTCGTTGGTTTTGGGAACCTTAGAACGGCGTCTGTTTTATTTTCAGACGGTCGGACACTGCCGTTTTCTACAATGTGGCCGAGGAATTCAACTTTAGTTTGTAACATTCTACACTTCTTCCAGTTAATTTCTAATCCGGCGTTCCTAGCCACAGTCAACACCATTCTAAGACTCCGTGTTCCGCTTATAATATCATCCGACGGTACAATCAAGTCATCTACGTACGCCAATACAACCCTTTTGTTAATGAGTTCTCTGAAGACCGCGTGAATAAATTTCATAAAGACAGCGGGTGAATTGCATAATCCGAACGGCACGCGCAGAAATTCGTACTGTCCGTCGGGTACGATGAACGACGTAAATTTGCGACTACTTTCGCTTACCGCCACGTGAAAGAAACCGTTCCGCAGATCGAGTATGCTGTACACCTTAGCACCCTGTAACGCATCCAGTTGATCCTCCACGAGCGGCAGAGGATACCGATCTCTTACGATTTTTTCATTTATTTTTCGGTAATCGACGCACAAGCGCGCCGAGCCATCTTTCTTCTTTACTAAAACGATGGGACTTGCATATTCAGAGAGCGATGGCTGTATAATACCGTCTTGTAACCACTCGCTAATTTGTGTATTGACCTTCTCTTTTTCTACCTGAGCTAAACGCCATGCTCTCTGATAAACAGGCTCATCATCTTTCAATATAAGGTGCATTTTTACGCCTACCTCACGCGTCTTTTCGGGGACGTAACCGTCAATCATCGCCTGAACTTCTCGTGTGATCGCGTCGTCTTTGAGGTGTGACAAATCTACGCCAGGCCGATTTTCGTCACACTCGATACAAAATATCTCCGGTACACCCCCGTTATCGACAGAGTCCTGCTTCGCTTTCCCGATTGTAACTACGCCTTGTCTTACTGTAAGATTCACCGAATTTAAAAAGTCCGTCCCCATAAGTAAATCGTGTTTTAACAGTGAGTCCGATACTACATTTATTCCAATAGAATACGAGTTACCGTCGACGCGGAGATTCGCCACAAATTTGCCTAATTTTATTTACATTTGTCCCAACACCACGAAACGCTATTTTGTCGGTCTGCATTCGCGGTGCTCCCATTTTAACGTAACATTCCGCCCTCATTAGTGTTATGTCGCTACCCGTATCGATCAGCGCTAATACGTCTAAGTCGTTTAGTATTACCGATTTGTACATTTTTTCAAACGACGCTCGCTCCACTAAGTTGGCGTTTTTGGTCGCCTCGCCATCCTGCTTCGGGCATACCGTTGAAATGTGTCCGTGCTCCCCACAATTGTAGCACCTCATACCTCGGTCTTTGGTCGGACACATTCTGCTGAGATGACCCGTCGCTCCACAGTTGCAGCATTTCGTCGCCTCTCTTTTGATCGCCCCTGCGTCGTCCCGTTGGATCCTCTCCTGACGTGCTGCCACTGGTGGTTTCGACTGGATCACTCTGATGCCGTTTCCATGCACACCCGTCGGCAACGTTAATCGTTCAAATGCTCAAAATAACGCTTCCGGTGTACTGAAACAGTGCATCCTTGCCTGATTCCGTAATATGTGGTCCGGTATTCCTTCTACCAAATAGTCGACTTGTTCGATCTGATCTTCGATCGGGATGCGATTCGCTTTTATTACCTTGTCGTGGTAATAGTCCTCGAAAGACTCACCCCGCATCCACGTGCGCTCTTGGAATCGTTGACGCGCGACAATGGTGCTGGTTCTGTGGTGAAACATATTTTCGTACTCCACCAATAAGGCGTCGACACTCATTTCGATGAACTGAGGACGAGAGTGCATCCATTCGTGGGCTTTCCCTCGAAGCCTCATCCCCATTAAGATTTTCGTCTCGTCGTGGTTCAAGCGGTAGGTCGCCTGCAGTACCCGTACTTGTTTCGACCAGCTCGGGAAATCTTCCGATGTTCCATCGAAGTAGCCGAGTAATTCAGCGATGATCCTAACGCCTACCCGTGAATTTTGTATCGCAGGCTGTTCTATCCCTGATGCCCCCAACTGCTACATATTTCGGGTTAGAGCCAGTTCCCGCCGTGCTAATTCAAGTTCTTTCTCCATGAGAGCCTTTTCACGTCGGAGAAGGTTCATTTCGTGACGCTGTCGTGCGATTTCGTAGTTTGCGGTCATGACCGGCCCGCTTATTCCTCCATATGCGCCTTCGTCCTCCACGGTACCGGCCGAAAAAACGCTGTCCTTTCGCGATTTCTTATCGACTTCGTTTACACTAAACCACGAACCCGTAGGATCAAATTCATGTAACCGCGTCAATAACTCCGCTTTTGTGCCAGTTGTGCTTAACCCACGGACTCTTAAGAGTTCCTTTAAATCGGTCACAGTGTAATTGCTTGTGTCTTTGTCTTTTGGCATTTTCTCGTTTGTATGACTTTACACTGTCACTTACACTTCGCTCACGATTCGTATTGTTCTTCACTACCCGATCCGCGTTGCTCTTGATCTCGGACGAGCCCCCAAAATTTGTGGGATCAGGAGAAAGAAGGGGTGGGAATATGAACCGCGAGCCCTTTTTTTAAAATTATCACTATATGTATTAAAGGTTATACTAAAGTTACATCTAAGGTTACGCCTAATCTATGATTAACACTACGCGACTATGTATATTGACTGGTACGACTATGCGCCTTTTCGTCTCCAATCTTTCGTCTACGACAATTGCTCTCTACGTCTCCTCCGCCTGTGCTAATTACTTTTCGACTGACTCTAAACCGTCATTCTTGCCCTTTTAACAATCCGCGCCTTGGACCGTTGTTGACAAGAACGCGGTTCGACGCACCGGCCTTTGTTTCGGCATTTCGGGCATTAGCCTTTGCCGAACTCGCGCGTTTGACATGATCGTCGAAAACATTTTTCTTATATCGCCTGTTTATACTCGCGTACGTTGCCCCCCATTGTTTCGGCCGTGTCATCGGCCCGGTCAAACCGCGTACACGAGCACTTACCGATATATCTACATTTCCTTCTTCCTACATATACAAATACGCATATACATATACGCATATACGCATGCGCACACACGCAAACGCATACAGGCGTACGCATCTATGTGTACAGATACAAGCATGCGCATATACGCTTACGCATATACACACACGCAATATGCATATGCGTATATGTGTATGATTACATGCGTGTGCGTATGTGCAAATGCCCACGCGATTGCGTATTCGTCTATGCGTATGCCAGTATGCGTATGTGTATATGCGTATCCGAATATGAGTGTGCATACATGCGTATTTGTATATGCGTGTGAGTTCATGCGTATGGGTATATGCGTGTGCGTATACGCGTGTGCGTATATGCGTGTACGTATATGCCTGCGCGTATATGCGTATGCCTGTATGCGTATATGTGTATGCATATGCGTCAACGTGTATGCGTATGCCTGTTCCCGTGTGCGTATATAAGAGTGCGTACATGCGTGTGTATGCCCGTGTATGTATATGCGAATGCATCCCTGCGTATGCCTTCGTACGTGTGCATGAATGCGTGTATGCGTACGCATGTATGCGTATGGGTAAATGAGTATGCGTATATGCGTACGCACATATGCGTATGCGTTTGCGTGTTTGCGTATGCGTATATGTGCATGCCTTCATGCGAATGCGTCCATGCGTATGCGTATGGATATACGTATATGCGCATTCTTATTTGCGTATGTGTACATGCATATGCGTGGAAGCGTATGCGAATATGCGTATGCGTATGTGTATATGCCTATTCGTACATGCGCTTGCGTATATGTGTATGCGTATATGCCTTGGCGTATATAAATATACGCGTATGCGTATGCTTACATACGTTTATGTAAATGCGCATGCGTGTACGGGTATGTGTGTATGCACATGCGAGTATGCGTATGCGTGGATGCGTATACGTGTATACGTATGCGTCAATTCGTATGCGTATGCGTGCATGCTTATGCGTGCATGTGTGTATGTGTATGCGCCTGCGTGTTTGGGTGTACGTATATGCGTATGCGTATGTGCGTATGCGTACATCCGTATGCGTACATGCGTATTCTTCTATGCGCATTTGTTCATGTGTATGCGTGTATGCGTATGTATATATGCGTATGCGTTTATGCTTATACGTATATGCGTGTGCGTATATGAGTGTGCATACATGGGTGTGCGTACATGCGTGTGCGTATATGTATATGCGTATATGCGTATGCGTATATGCGTATGGGTATATGCGTGCGGGTATATGCGTATGTTTTACGCCGTGAAGGACACGATCGCGTGTCTCAAACTCGTGGCACTCTCCCGCGGTAACTTAATATCGCGAGGAGAATTCACTGAACAGATTCTCAAAACGTGATGAAACTGCAAGTTATATTTGTCTATCACAACGTTGTACATTCAAGTGTGCGTTCTGGTCGCTCGTGACAGTCTTTCTCAACTGAACTTGACGTGTCGTGTCTCGCAACGCGACCAAACTTGTTTACTGGCAACCGGCGACAAGTAATTGTATATCGTGTTGTCTGGACTGTTGGATAATATTGACTTCAGTGTGCATTGTAATTCACAGTCGACGCCTACGAAAGTAGTTGCATTATCGCTATATACAGGGTATCCCATAACTGGTGGTACAAGCGAGTAGGGGGTGATTCTACGTGAAAAATTGAACCGAAAATTTAGAATAAAATTTTTTCATATGACGCTTTATTTTCGAAAAAAATAAGTTTCAAAATTTATCGAGTACGCGTGCACTTGGACCAGCTTCAGGTATCATCAGCATCAGGGTCATGTTAAATCAATTGTGTACAGTGATGACATGACGAGCGTTGAACAATTAAACCAAAAAATTATTACACAGTTTGAACAATTAAAATTACACAACGGCACATTAGAATACGTTCGATGCAATTTAATAAGGAGAGCACAGTCATGTTTGCAACAACGTGGACACCTCTTCGAACAGTGCATAAATTAGACGAACTCTGGAAATCTGCTCATCGATACATTGGGTGTATACAAGCATTGACAACGTTTACGAACAAGAATGGATGTGATCTACAATGAAATCCGTCGAGCTGAAGCTGGTCCACGTACACGCGTACTCCACAAACTTTCAAACTTATTTTTTTCTAAAATAAAGCGTCATATGAAAAAATTTTATTCTAAATTTTGGATTCAATATTTCACGTAGAATCACCTCCTACTCACTTGTACCACCGGTTACGGGACACCCTGTATATCCGATGATTTTCCTCACGGGGCAAAAAATCGCTTTAAAGCGGTAGTCCCCTCGCATGACGTCACAGATTTCGTAGGCATGGTAGACTTCGTTACAGTGAGATCATTACCTACAAGCATGTGGCTGCCTGACGAATAGGAGGCGGAGCCACTGTCGTTTTCCTTCACAGAATGCGTAAAGTAATTCGCAGCTCTTTATTGCGAGAAAGCGGGGCAAAGGGGGAAATCGCCTCAAGGCAGCAGCGTTGTCATCAATGAACGGCGGTGTTGCCGAGTTGCCGGCGTGACAATTCATCGCAATGATTTCACGAGAGTGGTTTATGGTTCGACTATGAAGTCCACACGAAATGGTTTGGTTGCATGTTCACGCCCCACACAAGTTAAATTTTTTTCTCTAAGATTTTTTTCAATTCTTGACTACATGATAATGTTGTTTCCTTCTGCAGTTTTACTACTCATTTACCTTGCTAATTATAGAATTACTTAGATAGTCCGAAAAAATAAATAAATTTTAATTCAATAGTACGTATCAGTAATAAATGGAGTTGACTTGAAGTAAAAGTGCATCGCGTCATTCCATATATTTATTTGATCTAGGAAATGCGAAGTAATACCCATAAGTAGAAGAATCCGTAGCTACAGAAATGATCGCGTAAAATATGCTGCGAACAGTTATACCTGTATGTACTTCAGAGTAACATATTTTTAAAATATCTTTCACATGTTTTTAAATTATTGTTACTTATTTGTATATTGTATACTTAAAGATTGAAAAAATTGTAAGAGAAAAAAAATGCGCTTGTACAGGGCACGAACTTATGACGAAAATGTTTAGTACGTATTTTACAGTTTGACACCATAGCCACTCCGCCAATGTAACCATTGAAATCAATTTTCTAATTTCGATATATAGACATGTGAAATAGCTTTAGATAAACGATAAGGGAAGACATCGAACTCAAAAATTCTGCAACTCGATGCACAGGTAAGTACTGTAGGACCTAGTAATACTAATCTATCTTTGTGAAATTAATTCCCAAAGTTTTAGCATTCCTTAGTTTTCTCAGTATAACTTTATCATGGTAAGAGATAGGACATAAAACTTCAAAAGAATAAATTATTCAGTTTTCTTATAATCTACATCCCTGCGGCAATAAAAGTTATCCCTATCATCCAATTTATTTTAAAGAAACAAATTATTTGTATTTGTGCATAACGGTAAATTATAGAAATGATTATTATATACTAAAAAGTTTCTATTTTGTGCGATTTAACGAAATATAAAATAAAATAATTTTTTTGTTTGCGTCTTTGTTAAACACAATTATTTACTGTTATACGCATCTTGATATGTTTTTGGTCGATTCTTCATTCTATTTGCATTTTTCACGCCAAAATATGTATTTTCTATTATATTTAATGGTCGAATATATATTCTATACTTAAAAATTTATATAAAAAATTGTATTACACGTGTACATGAAATATATTGAAAAACGCCTATTCTCGAGTGATTATCGCGATCACTCTCTCCCACACATCAAATATTGCTTTATTTCTTACATATTTATTTAACTAGTTAATGCAAACATTTTCTGAATATACATATACATGTTCAGTATGGGTGATGAGCTTTTTGCCAGTTTGAGGGGGAGATCCTGATCATGATGGTTCCGACTAATCACCCGAGAACAGGCGTTGCAAAAAGTTCCATATACATGTGCAATAAATTTTTTTAAATATACCTTTCAGAATGAAATATATACTAGACCATCAAATATGATAGAACACACCTACTTTATGGTGAAAAATACAAACAGAGTGATGAGTCGAACAAAAACCTAGGCATATACGAATAACGGTAATTAATTGTTTTCAACAACGACGTAAACAAAAAAAATGATTATATTTTATATTCCGTTAGATCGTTAAAAATGAATACTTCTCGGTATATAATTTAACCATTTCTATCATTTGCCGTTATGCAATAAAAGACGGAGAGTTTGTGTATTCAAAACAAATTGCACTATGAGGATACCTTCTATTGCAGTGAAGTTGTGGAACATAAAATACTGAACAATCTATCCCGATAAAGTTTTGTCCTATCGCTTATCATTACAAAATTATAGTCACAAAAGTAAAAAAAATTAAAACTTTGGGAGTTGATTTCACTTCCTGAAAGTGAAAATTAATATGAACGAAAAATAGGTTTGTGTTACTGGGGACCTACACTACTTGTTTACCGAATTTCAGAATTTTTGAGTTTGGTAACTTTCCTCGTTAATCTACAACTTTTTCTGTTTACGTATTTTCCTTCCGAATGTAGAAATATTAAAAATCACGTGCGATACTCACTGCATAAGGGACATATAAAAATTTGAAGTAACGGTCGCTTTTTCACCTTAAACACCTTGAAAAAGTTGGTTTTTGATTGTTTGAACCACGATGCAGTTTTTCAGAAAATCAAAAAAAAATTGGGGATAATAGTGTATTATGACGATAAAAGTATGAAAGTAGTGCTCTTACAATTTTACTACGAAATATGCATTTTTCAGATTTTCATAGGATTTTTCACTTTTTACACCTAAGTTTTGCAGCAAAAAAAATTCGAAAACATTCTTCAACATATATTACCATATATCACTTTTCAACATGTAAAAAAAATGATTGTACAACTACATTGTACTCTATAAGTGTGAGGGGGGCGCGTTGCGTCTAGAAGACAGCGCCGTTCGTTTCGCTTTTCTGTGCATAAACATATCGCGGTGGCGCTTGCCGGGCTCAAAGCAAAACGAGGTGCGAGACGCGTGACGACACACGTATAGACAGGCTTCAATGTGTAGTAGTACAGCGAGCTGCTGCTACACTCGCGCCAACTCTCATTGGGTCTTTCCGATTAGGCGCCTCCTCGCGGAGAACAGGTGAACTAAAGTTTTCACGTTTTTGCTCTGTATCATCATCAATATGGCGAAATCACACGGGAAAGCATGCTTTTGCGGGGTTCGACTTTTCGTTCTTATATAAGAAGATTTTGCGTCGAACGATAGCTCATTTGAAAGGGGAGGCTTCAATGCAGTGCGTTCTGGTCCTCATTTCACTGAGAACATTCTCTTTGTATACGAAAATTGCTTAGATTCGGCGACTGCTGTCCTGTTAGCTGGCCCATTGAATAATATAGGATTGTGGGTTTCAATCTGTGACATTTAATGCATTTTCGGATTACTGTCTATACCGCTACTTTACCACGAATGGGCCAGAAAGATTGTCGTATAGCGTGTAATATGCCCTGCACCCCAATATGCCTATGAGCAATGTGTGTTTCCCTGATAATTGTGTGTGTGATATGGTGATGTTGTAGCAGTATTATTGAAATTTTAACGTCGTAAGGTAGTTTAGAATGTATTAAACGACCGCCGACTCGCATGATGCCTCCAGTGTCTAGGATGGGATTAAGGGCTATTAGCCCGTTACCTTTGGAGGGGACTGAGTGGTTCGTTCGGTCTTCCATTTCCTCCTGAATGCGGATTTTTGAACGAGTTTGATTATGCATACAGTAGCTTGTTTTAGTTCCTCGGTACGTAGAGGAACCTTCTGCTTTGTCTGTATTGGCGTATTGTTTGTAAATCTCAAACAATACGCGACTACACGTCTGAAGCAGTTGAACGCTGAGAATATCTGGAGTAATGAAAAGTCTGGTTTTGTCATCGTATTCAATACCATTACTATTCGTTTGTATGGGATATATATTGTCTTCAGTTGGTATTGAGGCCATGTTTCTTCTAGCTGAGTTAACCAACTTGGTCCTTGATACCAAGTACGGTTGTGCAAAAATGCTGAGGGGTTGGTCCCCCGGGATAGTATGTCTGCAAGGTTATATTCAGAAGGCACATGACGCCATTGTGACGCAATGCTGTTACACTGAATCTCGTTAACACGATTGGCGACAAATAGTTTTAAAGTGTGCGATGCTGTGTTTATCCAGTGCAACGTTATTGTGACGGGATTTATATTCCGTCGCGAAAAATAAAATAATGTTAGTTTACGTCTTAGGGGCGTATGCGCCTGAAGAATAATTATTCTATTTGAAATGGAATAATTATGAAATATAGATGTATGAATATATATTCGCAATCACTTTAACGCTATCCGCGGATTAGGTTTAGGATCGGAATAATAACGTAACACAGGTTTTGAGATTGACACAAGACTGAACTGCTTTATTTGATTGTAAAGGATTTTTATATGTTTGGCAGGGTGGGGTTTTCTCGGTATGGTCTTTGTTGGGTAATGATTCTGTCAGCTTTCCGTTTATGCAGGGGAGGTGATGAGCCATCCTTGCAGGTGGTGAGCCATTCTCGCAGGTGATGAGCCATCCTCACACCCCCTTTCTTAGAATTCTTTTTGGTCCTCCAAAACGAACTACTTTCCTTTGGGCTCTGGGTATATCTTCTAATTCCAATGAAGTTTCTGCGTCTGAACTGGGTTCTGAGTAACGTTCTATTATAGGTGTATCTATGTAGGTGTTGCGGTGTGTCATGGGTTGGGATGGTTGGTTCACTCTAACGGAGTTACAACATATCTTGACGCAAAAGTTCTTAGGGAATAATTTTGAAAGGGCTGATAGTATGCCAATTCTGTGCACGGTGTATAGAGTGATTAGTCCTAAAGCTATCCATCCTGCTATTTTGAATACATTGTATACAATTTCTGTTACGGTTAGGATGCGTTTTTGCGTTTTGATATCGTTTAGTTGCACTAACATATTGTCTAGGGAGTGTCGATAGCTTTTGAAATTTGGAGTTACTTTTGGTGCATGTGGTATATAATCTTTTAATAATTCCATGTCTTCCGAGGTGAAATTTAATGTTAAATTGTAGTTGATTACTGATATTTCAATTTCTTTGGTGGTACCTCCAATTTTCATTACATTATTCTCGTATAAAAGTACGCAGTCTTCTTGACTCGTAATGATAACGGGTTTGGTAAGAGTAATGTATTGCGTGTTTTTACAGAGTGTTTGAATTTGTATCTCTCTTTGTGGTATTGCTATGTATTTATTGGGTGTGTGCATAGGTACGAATGATATAGTATCGATTTGAAAGACTGCTGTGCCGCATTCTTTATGATCTTTAGAGGTTTGGCATCCGGCGTGATAATCATGTCGCGTGGGTTGAGTTCTTTCGCATATTAATCCTATTGAACTATCTCTACAATATTGTCTTAGGTATAATTCATTGATAATTATCTGAGCTCCCATTTGTTGCATAATCATATCGTGATCTAATAATGGTGCGAAAAATATTTTGTTGATACGGTGTGGAATAGGGTAATATTTGATTATTTCCCATTCTTTTTCTTCTAAGATTGGAATTGAAATACGGTATATCAATGAATTATTTACAATTACTGCTGTTAGTTTACTAAAGTCTATTATGGTTTGGAAACTTGATGAATCTGCTGATATGTGTGGTATTAAAAAGTTGTCGTGCGTTACCCTTTTATACGCGCTAATAAATTTCTGTATATCTATTAACGTGGTATCTATTATCCCTTTCTTACCTAGGATTATAGTCATGTAGAATTCGTTGAGTTTTTCTGTCATTTCTGTTAGTAAAGCTTCTAGTATTAATATGTTCTGTTCTAAATTTTGGTCGTTTTGTAACGTTTGCAGTTTATCTGCTTCTCGCCCTAGTTGGTTGGTTAATTTTTCGAACGTGTCGTCAGTCAGAATATTTTTTAACATTACTGTTTGATTTTGTATGATATGGGTCAGTTGGTTTTGGTCAGCGAAAAGTTTATCAATATTTTGGTTAATGAGGACTAGGTCGTTTTCGTCTAGCGTTCCGAATAAAGATTTGGATACAGAGCCAATGATGTTGAGGATTCCTCTTTTCGTGCGTTGATGTAGTATAGTTTTTAATTTTATGAGGGTAGAGCTCATGCGTTGAAGTTTTGATTGGATAATTCCGTAACCGAAAGGAGTACAATCATTTTTCTGACAATATGTGTGTGTGGCTGTAGATAGCAAGTGTATGTGTTTTACATTTTCCTCTAATTCGTTTGTTTTAAATATCAGGTTAACTTTAATTTCGTCATGATAAATGAAGCTAGTTCCAATACGTTCAGTTATAATTTGCGTGTTGTTGATCGGTCGGATTTCCAATTCATTAGTCACGGTGATTATTATTAGTCCCTAGAATGATATAATTTAATTCTATTACCATGTACCAATAGAGTTTTATTTTTTCTTACATCTAATAGATAATTGGGTGTTCTAGTTTCTATGATTTTATATGGTCCTAACCACTCTTGACTAAGCTTGTGATTTTTATGATCATTATGTAACAAGACTAGATCTCCTATGTTATAAAGACCTTTTAGTCTTATTTTTTGGTCTTGATTTCTCTTATACCGTTGTTTGTTCGCTTGAATAATATTTTTGGCGTTGTTTAAATATGCTTGGTGTCTGTCTTTCCATAGTTTAAATAACTCATCTTTACTAAGGTGTGGCGTGGTGGCAATTGCAGAAGGCATATTCGCCTCATGTCCAAAAGTCAGTTCGAATGGTGAGTATCCTGTTCCTGAATGAACGGACGTGATATAGGCCATACATATCAGGTTCAAGTGTTCGTCCCATTCGGACTTCTGTTTGTCCATGCAAGTTCGGAGTAAGTCTTTCACTGTACTATGGGTTCTTTCTAAAGCTCCGTTGCTTTGTGGGTGAAAGCTAGTGGTTTTAATGTGTTTAATTTTGAATGCCTTTTCGAATGAATCCATTAATTTACATACAAAATTTTGTCCTTGGTCTGTTAATATGTGTTTTGGGGATGAGAATATATAGATGTAGTGGTTAATGAGGGCGTCGATAATTGATTCTGCTCGTTGATTGGTTAAGGGGATTAATACTAGGTATTTGGTTAGAACGTCTTGAATAGAAAGGATAAATTGGTTTCCTTGTTTGGTAACGTTAAATGGTCCTAAGATATCCAACGCTATTTTGTCATTGGGGTTATCTGGAGTGTCAGGTATTATTGCTTCTTCTTTGGGCCTAATACGTGTGAGTTTATTTCGTTGGCATATGTCGCAACTTTTAATGTAATCTACAACGTCTTTGTCTATTCCGTTCCAAAAATATTTTTGTTTAATACGGTCGATTGTTTTGTTTTCACCTTGGTGTTGCATGTTATCGTGATTTTCAAATAGGATTTGTTGTTTTTCTTCTTCGGTGTATTCTCTTGGAGGGTTTTGGGCAAAATACAGTCGGGCGTTCGGATAATCTTTCATGAGGAATCGGAGCATGAGTTGGATTTCTACAATGTGAAGCGGCTGGAATATTTGTCCTAATCCGATTTCTATTTTGGGTTTGTTATTTTGGAGGGCTAGAATGTCGTGTAATTTTAGTAGCCATGTTTTCTCGTCGAATCGTCCTAAGTCATGATAGGTTAATTGGGTCCAAAAGGGTCTATTGGAGGTTAATTTTAAGGGTGTTGGTATAACAGGGTCAGTTTTCCATTCTACATATTCAGAGAAAAGGTTGTTTTGGGGGGAGGATATTTCTTCTATTGTTGGTAGGGCTGCTTCTATTTCATCTAAGTTGATGTTTTGGGAAGGATTTTGAATCGCATATGCGTCGTCTTTCTTTATGATTCGAATTTTTCCTTTGAACGGGATGTCTTCTTTAATTCGTACTGGGTGTAGTCTGGATAGGGCGTCTGCTACTACATTTTCTTTTCCCTTTTTATATTGAATTTCATATTCGTATTCTTCGAGTCTCAGGCGCCAACGCATGAGTCTAGAAGAGGGGTCGCGTACATTATGTAGCCATTTCAATGCCTGATGGTCGATTAAGATTGTAAATTTTCTTCCAAGCAAGTATTGTCGCAATCGTTTGATAGCCCAAACAATGGCGAGCAATTCTTTTTCGGTAGTCGTGTAGTTTTTCTCAGCTGAGTTCAACGTCCTAGAAATGTAGCAACAGGGGTGGTTGTCTTGTGAGAGAACAGCACCGATGCCTTCGTTGCTTGCGTCAGTTGTCAAGGTAAAAGGTTGTTGAAAGTCAGGGTAGTGGAGTATCGGGGTTTCGCATAGTTTTTGTTTGAGGGTATCAATGGCGTTTTGTTGGGAGTCTGTCCAGTGAAATGGAGTCAGTTTCTGGGTGAGGTCGCTGAGGGGTTTTGCGTTTTTTGCAAAGTTTCGTATAAATTTTCTATAATACCCTGTTAGTCGTAAGAATGATTTTACTTGTGTTACATTTTTTGGCGTCGAAAATTTTTTTATTGTTTCTATTTTTTTTTGATTTGGTTTAACTCCGTCGGCGGTGACTATATGTCCGAGGTATTCTAATTCCGGTTTTAGGAATTCGCATTTATCGGCTTGTAATTTTAATCCGGTATCTCTTAATCTTTGTAGAATGATCGCGAGATTTTTGTTGTGTTCTCCTATAGTATTTCCGAAAATAATTATGTCATCTAGGTATACAAAGCAATATTTATCAATCAATCCTCGTAGAGCATTATCCATCATACGTTGGAAGGTCGCTGGTGCATTTCTTAGTCCGAATGGCATTCTGTTGTAATGGAAATGTCCGTCTATTGTAGAGAAAGCAGTGTATTTTTTACTGTTCGGATTCATAGGGATTTGGTGAAATCCCGATGATAGGTCTAGAGCAGAGAAAAATGTCGAATTCCCTAGATGTTGGAGTATTTCGTCGGAATTAGGGAGGGGGTAGGCGTCCTGGTCTGTGTATTCGTTTAGTTGGCGGAAGTCTATTACAATTCGCCACTTTTGTTTACCTGAAGCGTCTTTTTTCTTAGGTACCACCCATACTGGGGCGTTGAAAGGGGAGTCGGATTCTTCAATAATACCTTTGGTTAACATTTCATTAACTTGCTTATGGATTTCTTGTTTGTGGCATTCGGGTGGTCTATAGGATTTAATGTTAATCGGTTTATCGGTTTTCAGGTGGATGGTATGGTCAGTTAGATTGGTGCAAGGTAGTGGGTCACTTTCTAAGGCAAAGACGTCGTTATATGAGCAGATAATTTTAGCGATGGGGTCTCTAAAGGCAGTTTCAATATGGTCTAGTCGTAATTTCGATGTAAGTTCATGGGTTCTTTGACTATTGTCGTTACTTGGTTTTATAATTTGGTCGGATGTGTACAGTTCTTGCTTACCAGTATTGATGAAGCATACGCGTACAGTGTCATTGTGGAGCTTGCAGGGTTTCGTAACACAAGTCTCTGGTGGAATTTTGACGTTTGTGGGTGACTTCTGTAAAGGAATACGGGTTCCGTCAAGTGTCACTGAATTGTTGTTAATTGAATATGTGTATTTTTTTAGAAATGGTAAGCCGATTATGCCTTCTTCTATTAATGGGAAAGTTTCGGGTATTGCAAGAAATATGTGGTCTTGATTTAAGAAGTTGATCGTGGTAAAGTGAGTTATTTTATGGTGGTCGTTCCCTAATCGGATTTCACGTGATTTTCTTAATGGTTCTAAGTTTCGTATGAAGTTTCGTTTAAGTAAGTTGACTCCTGCTCCGGTGTCGAGTAGCAATCTTCCGGGTCGGGGTAGTCCGCGTAGTCTGCAAAGGACGTGCTGCAGCTCTCCTGGGATGTAGTGTACTCGGAATTGAGGTCCATCTCCTGATACGGGTCGGTTTCGATTGTGTGATTGATTCGACTGGGTAGTAATTTGCCTTGTGGAGTTATCTGAAAATTCCGTCGCAGTTGGTAGCAGTTGGCTTTCGTATGGCCTATCTTTCCGCAGTGTTCACATGTTGGTGGTTTGGCGGTTGGTTGAGCTGGGCGTGTAGTAGTCGTTTGCTCGAATCGAACAGTTGGTCGTGAAGGGATCATTCCTACTCGTTGAGCTGGTTGGGTTGTCCTCGGTGTCGTTTGTCTGTTGTCCTTAGACCATGTCTCAATTTCGATTGCCTCTTGTTGAGCATTCGTTAGAGTTTTTGGTTTCATAGGAATCACATATTGAGATATTTCGCGTCGGAGGTTGTGTACATAAAAATTAATGGCTTCTCTGTTTTCTTGTTCTAATATGATATTTCTAGTGGTTGGATTAGAGTGTTCTGCTTGGACGGCATATTCTAATTCGCTCAAAGCTTGTCGGAATCTACTTGTATAAGATTGTACTGACTCGGTTATTCCTTGTCGAACCTGTTGTAGTTTAGTTCGTCCTCCGCTCTTGGATATGGGAATGGAAACTTGTGATCGCAAAGCTTCGTATAGATCTTCGTAGCAGCTGATTCGACAGAACCGAATGCTTCGTTTCGCGTGTCCGTTAATTTTTTGGGCAACAATCATTTTAAGCAAACTTTCCGGATCGTTTACTCTACTTCGGGCAAATCGAATGGATTTTATGAATTCTTCTACGCCTATGTTGTCTTTTCCGTAAAGAGTTTCGATGGTTAATAAAGCGTCTGTTACCTTGAGAGTAGTGATTCCATGATATTGGTTGGCTGAGGTTACCTTTTTATGCTGCGTTTGTTCCCTGGCTGTCATTAGTTCGCTTTCATCGTCAGTTGCCTCGGGTTCCTGGAGTGGTGCACTCACTATTGGTTGTTGTTTTCGCGTTATGAAAGATTGTCCGTCTTCGGTGGATACTAATAATCCTAATTGGGCTCCTAAATTCTTCAGTTCCTTTGCTTGTTCCATACGATCTTCGTCAATAATTTTGACTGTGTTTAATAACTTGCGAAGGGCTTCGTCTTGCCTCCTCATGGTTTCTTCCTGTCGCCGCAGTTGGGTTGTGACGATTTCCAGGTTGTTTGTTAGCGTACTTAGTATCTTCGCGGTGTCGACTGTATTTGTGTCTTTGGCCATAGTTACCTTTTTGGTATGTTCTCAGGTTTCGATCCGTATGATTTCTTGAAGGTGTGGCTCCCGTAGTCCCAAGTTGCAGGTGTTCCGTAGATCACTTGGTTCACTTGTTTCACTTCAAGATATTCACTATTTGGATCCTGGCAGGATCGCCAAAATGTGACGGGATTTATATTCCGTCGCGAAAAATAAAATAATGTTAGTTTACGTCTTAGGGGCGTATGCGCCTGAAGAATAATTATTCTATTTGAAATGGAATAATTATGAAATATAGATGTATGAATATATTTCGCAATCACTTTAACGCTATCCGCGGATTAGGTTTAGGATCGGAATAATAACGTAACACAGGTTTTGAGATTGACACAAGACTGAACTGCTTTATTTGATTGTAAAGGATTTTTATATGTTTGGCAGGGTGGGGTTTTCTCGGTATGGTCTTTGTTGGGTAATGATTCTGTCAGCTTTCCGTTTATGCAGGGGAGGTGATGAGCCATCCTTGCAGGTGGTGAGCCATTCTCGCAGGTGATGAGCCATCCTCACATTATCATGGAATCTGACCAGAAGTCTGTCTTTTGAAATGCTATAGGAATTGCCTTTATCACTAATTTGTATAATCTTACTAGTGATACAGCAGCGCACAGCTCTAGCCTTGGCAGTGTTCGAGTCTTAAGCGGGGCTATACGGGATTTCGAGCAGACGAGGCGTGTATTATGTGTGTAGTCAGTATGTGTTATGCGAATGTAGATGCAAACCCCGTACGCCTCCTCACTTGCATCACAAAATCCATGCAATTGTAGATATTTGTAATTGCCTGAAATTTCACGTGTAGGAATACTGATGTCGTTTATAAGTGGCAGTTGTGTTTGGAACGCAATCCACGTTGTATGAATGTCAAAGGGTATTGACACGTCCCTATCAAGTTGGTGTTTCCATAGAGTAGCATTATAATTTTAGCTTGCCCGATTATGGGGCCCACAAGACCCAACGGGTCCAGCAGTTGTGAAATTTTCGAGAGAATAGTTCTTTTCGTAGCTTTCGAATGAGATTCTACGTGTTTGAGTGTATATCCCAGTGTGTCTTGACTAGCCTTCCAGTATAAACCTAACGTTGTTTTTGTATCAGTGATATTTCGCGTTATGTGTTCATGTGCAGTGTCACGTTTCAATGGTTCTATTACTGCCGGGTGGTCAGAGACACACTGTCTTACCTGGAACCCTCCTTTCGCGGTTGCATTAAACAAACCATCCCTAATAGAGGCTACCTTTTTGAGTAAATCTGCTCCGGTTAAGGGGTCATCCACATAGAAATCTGAAATCAAAATCTTCGCGGCCTGTTGGATGATTTTCCTGTTCGTTCTGATCTAACCGAGTTAGGGTCTTAGTTGCAAGGAAGGGAGCTGGGGCAGTGCCATATGTCACCGTGTTTAATTGATAAATTTTAATGGGATCATATAGATTTTCTCTCCATAAAATTTGGGGTATTTACGATCGTCCTCGTGTAAATCTATCTGCTTGTACATTTTCGCGATATCTGCTGTTAAGACGTATTTATGCTGTCTAAACCGTACCATTATCGAAAAGAGGTCCCCTTGAATCGTTGGAACGACCATCAACGTATCATTTAGTGATAGTGCTGACGGAGATCGGGCAGACACGGCATACACTACTTGTTTTTTAGTGGTAATACTATCACACTTGATTACGGGATGATGCGGCAAGTAGTACCCCGAATTATCGTCGATCGTTAGTTCCGACATGTGACCTAGCTGCTCGTATTCTCGAAGGAATTCTACATGTTGCTACTTTCGATCGGGATTTCTATTAAGAGATCGTTCTAATGACAGAATTCGTCTCAATGCTATGTGACGTATGTCTCCTAATTCGGCTTTATTGTCTTTAAATGGAAATTGGACTGTATATCCACCGCTTCTGGGGCCATGCATGGTATTGGTTTCGCAATGACTGTAAGAGGCTTGTTCTTCAAGTGATAATATGGATTTTGACGAACACTCCTCTAACGTCCAAAATTTACTAATATTTTCATTCAATGTGTCCAAGGTTAGATTACAAACTATTTCTGTCCTCTGTGGTTTCTGTTGTTACGGTTTATTTTACTGACTCAGTCGGTTGCCAGGGTCGGTGATATAGTGTCACTTATTTACTACGGCTCTTATAATTACGTGGCTTATAAGTTAACACGGTCTTAAAGTTATACGCGTGCGCCTCGTTCCGCGCTCTCGATGGTCAGGCAGCTGCGGACTATATCGTCGCGGGCTCGTGTTTTACTCGCAAGAAACGCAAGCCGCGGTTCGGTCTCTCGCAGCCGGCACGCTAATTATCGCGCTCGCTCGGTGATCTGGCAGGCGGTGGTCGTGGTGGGGGTCGCGGCCTCGACTGAGGCGTTACAGTGTAATATTTCACCAGTGACTATCCAACCCAATTTTGTCCTTTGCAATTTTGTGGTTTTGTTTGCCAATACAATTTGACCTACACATAGCAGATCCCAACAAATTTGCGCAGCAATGAGCCCGTCTACTTCATTTGGTTGATGAAATTCAGGGTCGGCTAAATGAATGCCAGCAGGAATCCCTAAGGTTTTGCGGTCAACAAAATCTGTGAGTTATTGATGTGAGATTTGTTTGGCTACTAAGAACGTTCGATGTAACTGTTTCAGCGTGATTTAATTTGCACATGGGTTTCTTTTCTTGATGACTGAACTCATCTGGTTCATTCCACAAAAAGAAATGGACACGGATTCTATGGGTAATCCTACTTTCTTACAAAATCTCTCTATTAGAAAATGAGACTCTGAGCATGAATCCAACAATACCCTACATTTGTGTATTTTACCATTGTGGTCTAAAATATCTATTACAGCTGTTGAAAGAATTACCTGTGATGGAATACCGGTCGTTAAGCAGGTAGCGTTTGCCTGAACTGTGGCAGGTGGATCGTTGGTCGTTCTGGGTGTAATAGAGTGTGGTGTCTTTTATGACACTTCTTACAAGTAGTGTCCCAGCACTGGGCTGCGGAATGGTTCAACCGCAAGCAATTAATGCGAAGCTTGTTATTCTTAACCAATTTTGATCTAGCAGTAACAGAGCGTTTTACAAAATCGTCACATGTTTGTGTGTAATGCAGTCCCTTGCAGAAACTACATTCACATGTGCTTGAGTGGCAAATGCGTGTTTCACATTGAATCTTGGTTCGCGCGTAGATGGATCATTCGTGACGCGTATGAATGGGCGTTTACGATTAGCAATTGGAAGGATAGCTGGCATAGACGAATTCGCGTTTGGTGTTTTCAGGGGATTAAGAATTTTGCACCTATCATGGAAGAACGAAAATAGAGTTTTGTCTGTGGGAAATACTGTATTGCGTATGTGATCTTTAAGATTATCCAATTCTAATTTGAACGCGGTGCGCCTCGATTTTAATGTGCGAATGCGATCTTTATGACTGGGAGCCAAGTTTAGAAGTAGAAAGCGGGCAGATACGTAATGGTGACTCAGCAAATAACCAGAGTGATGACTCATTTCTTCGGAGTGGAGGTTACTTGATTGACTGTGGGTGATGGTGATCGCTTATGATGGACGATCCGAATGGGGGTTGAAAGCTGCTGAATGACTGTTTCGCTGTGTTGAAGTTGACGCTGTGGATGTTAATACGTTAGGTACACTTGATGAGAAGGTGACATTCATGATGTCACTGACTTCTATGCAAGAAATTTGATGGTGACACTCACGATGTCACTGACTTCTGTGTAAAAAATTAGTAGGTGACACTCACGATTTCACTGACTCCTATGCAAAAGATTAGAAGGTGACACTCACGATGTCGTTGACTTCTATGTAAGTGCGTAGAAGGTGATACTCACGACATCACTGACTTCTATGCATGACTAGGTTCTGAATTGGTGCTCTCCACAGCACTTGAATCCGCCTCGAAGGACCAAAATGTTGCGTCGCAAAGGACACAATCGCGCGTATCAAGCTCGCTGCGCTCTCCCGCGGTAACTTAATATCGCAAAGGGATTCAGTAAACAGATTCTCAAAACTTGACGTGATGAAACTGCAAGGAATATGTTTCTCTAGTAACGTTGTACAATCTCAAGTGCGCTTTCTGATCGCTCGTGACAATCTGCCGTCGGAGATACAAGCTTCTTCACACATCCCCGGGTCTTCTATCCCTGGTTAGGTTTTGGAGTGAGGGAGGTGGACTGTTGATTTTTTATTGGTCTAGGCGAGCGTGGCCGCCTTCGGATTTTTGACTGAAATTTTAGGAAGGAGAAGAAGAGCGCCTCCTTTCCACGGCATGGGAAATATAAGACAGAGTCGAACGACATCTGGTTTTCTGCTGTTTTCGAACAAAACTCTGTTTTTGCGCCCAGGTCACTCTTGCGGCGATCCCATAAATCCGTTTCCGAAAGTGTTGTACACTTTTCCTACCTAATTGCCAAGGTCTCGCATGAGCTTGACGACTCCTGAAATGTGGTGTTTTATGACAGTCATCCGGTTCGAACGAATTTTCGCGTGACAATAAAGGCTTTGACTAACCGTACTGATCATTGATAACCGTCGGCTGGTTCCTAATATATGCTTTTGTCGGTATTTTCATAAATCCTGATGCACATTCCATAACGCTCAACAGCACCACCGAAAAGTAGTTTTGTGTTACTGGGGACCTACACTACTTGTTTACCGAGTTTCAAAATTTTTGAAACTTTTAAGTTTGATGAGTTCTCTCGTGAATCCACAGCTTTTTCTGTTGATGTATTTTCCTTCCGAATGTAGAAATATTAAAAATCACGTACGGCACTCATTGCATAAGAGAGTTATAAAAATTTGAAGTAACGATTCCTTCGTTGCGTTAAATATCTTGAAGCAGTTCATTTTTGATTTTATGAACCACGGTACACTTTTTCAGAAAATCAAAAAAGAAATGGGGATCATAGTGTGTTATGCGCATAAAACTATAAAAGTAGTGCTCTTACAACTTCACTACGAAATAAGAATTTTTCAGATTTTTATAAGGTTTTTCATTTTATACAGCTAAGTTTTGCACCAAAAGAAATCCGAAAACATTCTCCAAAATATATTACCATATATCATTTTTCAAAATGTAAAAAATTGATGATAAAACTGCATTGTACCCTGTCTATAAGTATGCCGTGGACGCGTTGCGTCTACAAGACATCGCTGCTCCTTTTGCTTTTCTTTACATACCAACATATCGCGGTACCGCTTGCCGGACGCAAAACAAAACGAGCGGCGTACTGCGAGGAGACAAATTCGAGGTTATATATATGGGAACGAGATGCAGCATCGAGTACTTGCGAGAAAGGCTTCCGTCACGAATCCATCTATCGACAGCTTCATGCGACGGTCGCCACATTCCCCTTTCGAATGAGCTATATTTTTACCGAAAATTCTGTTAAATGGGGACGTGAAGTTGTATCCCGCAAACCCATATTTTTGGCTCATTTTGCCAGTAAAGTCAACTCTCTGCCATGCCTGGCTGCCATTGGGAACTACCGTCACCGACGAGGTACAGTATAGAACTATCATCCAATGCTGTTTTCTGTCACACGGTTTGGAGGTCTCGAGGCCCCCTTACCATTTCCGTGTCACTTGCGACGTTATTGATTCAACATCAGAAAAGACCACAGAGCCATTGTAACGGCGAAAAGGACAATTAAATCAAGCGACAGTCAGTAGCATTTAAATGTACAGAGTGGTGATAAACTATCGTTTTTGCTCGGCCGCCGTATACATAGACCCCAATATTTCGGTCATATAATGCGATTTCATTTCATCAGATAGTTTCCCGAATTAACCGATTTACTGCAGTATGTACAAACTATTGTATTCATGCAAATTAGTCATCTCCTGAATCAAATTTTTATCACCTTTCGAAATATTATTTATATTTTGTAACTGTGTACACGATAAAATTATTAAATCGGTTATTTTATGTGGGTACTTTTGTTACGTATCGGAATGGGACCTGTATCATGTAAACTTATGGTATGGTGCAATTATATTTAGCAATAACAAAATCATATAGGTATCTAAATAACATATTCATTATGTATATGGTCAAGTTCGAGCTAAGCACATTAAAGAACGTAATTTAAAAACGATAAAACTGAGAACGAGCCAGCATGGCACCCAATTTATGAAGTATATATACGCATGAAAATTAAATTTTCTGTGGAGATGGAAAAATGTGTGGACACTGTTTTCACTTAATCTTGAGAGGGTAAAATAACGGAGTTGGTCAAAAACCGAATTGTGTGAACGATCTGTAAATAAACATTTACATAGCACATATATAAGCTACCGAAGCTCAACTCAAATGAATCAGAGCCAAAAATCATATCCCGAAGAATGGTTTCGAAATTTTTACTTCTAATAAATGAGTAACTATAACAAACAAATAATTTTCAAGTTAAACTTTTGAGTTCTTTCAAAACTGATTACCAGTAAAACTAGTACAGTGCAGTGATCACTTGATGGCGAGGCAAGCCGATTGGCTGTCGCATATTAGCGACACCTTCAGTCACACGTATTATATTCATTGGCTGAATCGGTCACGTGTACAAGTCTACTGTGTGACAAAGGATGCGAAACAAAACACGTCGAGGTAAAGTGAGATAGGACGAGTTGGAACTACAACTGAATCACATTGGCGTAAACCTAATTTTTTTTCTCGCGAGGATGTGGGGAAATCTTGAAGAAGCTACCTGGCAGGGTCCGCTCTCGCGAATCCTTAGCGAATATGAAGGACCTACTACTATGCATGTAGCATCCAAGAATTCGGAAGAAAGATTTTCTACTGGCTAATGGGCGGAGCGAGCGACCAGCTCCCCTTGCCCCTGTGCCGTTCAGCTTGCAGGACGCTCGCCAACAAGTCATCACTGCGCTGTACAAGTTATACGTATATGGAATAATTCCTTAATATCGTTTTCGTAAAGCGAAGATGAAACGTATGGGAATTGAAATTTATGTCTTCCTGCAACAATCTTTTTTACCATTAATTTTTCATGATGGATTAACGGTTTTTATTAATCACAGCTACGTTTCGGGCTCTGTGATCTAATATCAAATGTGAATAACCCAGACTGCATCAATAACCCGTCGATTCTTCTTCACAAGTAGTATGCTGTGCTGTAAACTAGCCACTATGGCGATTTATTAGGGTGTATGCTTTTATGCAACTTAACAGGTTCGTATCGGAATTCCACAGAAAGCTTGCTTTTAAGGCGATAGTCCCCAATGGCGGCCAGGCATCTCAGAGAGTTGACTTTACCGGAAAAATGAGCCAAAAGTGTGGGTTTGCGGGATTCGACTTTTCGTCCTCATATAAGAGAATTTTGGGTCGAGATACGGCTCATTCGAAAGAGGAAGCTTCAATGCAGTGCGCTCTGGTCGTCATTTGATCCGATTATGTTGATGCTCAATAATATGAGCGTGGGAATGTGGAGCAAAAATTTACAGCTAGACAGTCGCCGAATCTAAGCAATTTTCGTATACAAAAAGAATGCTCTCAATGAAATGAGGACCAGAGCGCACTGCATTGAAGCCTCCCCTTTCAAATGAGCTATCATTCGACGCAGAATCTTCTCATATAAGAACGAAAAGTCGAACCACGCAAAAGCATGCTTTCCCGTGTGATTTCGCCATATTGATGATGATACAGAGCAAAAACGTGAAAACTTTAGTTCACCTGTTCTCCGCGAGGAGGCGCCTAATCGGAAAGACCCAATGAGAGTTGGCGCGAGTGTAGCAGCAGCTCGCTGTACTACTACACATTGAAGCCTGTCTATACGTGTGCGTCGCGCTTTTCGCCACTGCAATAGCTCGCACATCGTTTTGTTTTGAGCCCAGCAAGCGGCACCGCGATATGTTTATGCACAGAAAAGCGAAGCGAACGGCGCTGTCTTGTAGACGCAACGCGTCCCCCGCACACTTATAGACAAAGCACAATGTAGTTGTACAATCATTTTTTTTACATTTTGAAAAGTGATATATGGTAATATATGTTGAAGAATATTTTCTAATTTTTTTGCTGCAAAACTTTGGCGTAAAAAATGAAAAATCTGGAAAATGCATATTTCGTAATGAAGTTGTAAGAGCACTATTTTTATACTTTTATCGTAATAACACACTATTATCGCCAATTTTTCTTTGATTTTCTGAATAAGTGCACCGTGGTTCAAAGAATCAAAAACCAACTTTTTCAATGTGTTTAACGCGAAAAAAAGACCGTTACTTCAAATTTTTATATGCCCGTTATGCAGTGAGTAGCGCACGTGATTTTTAATATTTCGACATTCGGAAGGAAAATACATAAACAGAAAAAGTTGTAGATACACGAAGGAAGTTACCAAACTCACAAATTCTGAAACTCGGTAAACAAGTAGGATCGGTCCCCAGTAACACAAAGCTATTTTTCGTCGGTGCTAATTTTCACTTTTAGTGGGTGAAATCAACCCCCAAAGTTTTAGTTCATTTTTTATATTTTTGAGTATAATTTTGTAATGATAACGGATAGGACAAAACTTGAAAGGGGTATATGGTTCAGTTTTTTATGTTCTACAACCCCACTGCGATAAAAGGTATGCTCATAGTGCAATTTGTTTTAAATACACAAATTCTCCGTTTTGTATTGCATAACGGTAAATTATAGAAATGGTTATATTATATAACAAAAAGTATTCATTTTGAACGATCTAAAGGAGTATAAAATAAAATCATTTTTTTGTTTACGTCGTTGTTAAAAACAATTAATTACCGTTATTCTTATATGCCTACGTTTTTGTTCGACTCATCACTGTGTTTGTATTTTTCAGCATAAAGTAAGTGTGTTCTATCATATGTGAAGGTCTAGTATATATTTCATTTTTAAAGCTTTATTTAAAAAAATTTATTGCACGTGTATATGGAACTTTTTGCAACGCCTGTTCTCGGGTGATTATTCGGAACCATCACGATCAGGATCTCCCTCTCAAACCGGCAGAAAGCTCTTCACCCATACTGAACCTGTATATGTATGTTTAGAAAATGTTTGCATTAACTAGCTAAAGAAATATGGAAGAAATAAAGCAATATTTGATATGTGGGAGAGGGTGATCGCGATAATCACTCGAGAATTGGCGTTTTTGCAATATATTTCATGTACACGTGTAATACAATTTTTTTTATAAATTTTTAAGTATAGAATATATATTCGACCATGAGGTATAATAGAAAATACATATTTTGGCGTGAAAAATGCAAATAGAATGAAGAATCGACCAAAAACATATCAAGATGCGTATAACGGTAATTAATTGTTTTTAACAAACACGCAAACAAAAAAATTATTTTATTTCATATTTCGATAAATCGCTCAAAATAGAAAATTTATTGTATATAATAATCATTTCTATAATTTACCGTTATGCACAAATACAAATAATTTGTTTCTTTAAAAAAAATTGGACAATAGGGATAACTTTTATTGCAGCAGGGTTGTAGATTATAAGAAAACTGAATAATTTATTCTTTTGATGTTTTGTCCTATCTCTTACCATTATAAAGTTATACTGAGAAAACGATGAAATGCTAAAACTTTGGAGATTGATTTCACCCTCTAAAAATGAAAATTAACACCGACGAAAGATAGATTAGTATTACTGGGTCCTACAGTACTTACTTGTGCAACGAGATTCAGAATTTTTGAGTTCGATGACTTTCCTTACCGTTTATCTGATGCTATTTTACATGACTATATTTCGAAGTTAGAAAGTTGATTCCAATGATTACATTGGCAGAGTGACTATGGTGTCAAACTGTAAAACACGTACTAAATATTTTGGTCATAAGTTCGTGCCTTGCACAAGCGCAACTTTTTTCTCTTACATTTTTGTCAATCCTTAACTATACAATATGCAAATAAGTAACAATAATTTAAAAACATGTGAAAGATATTTTAAAAATATATTACTCTGAAGTATATACAGAAATAGTTTAGGAGCATATTTTCCACAATCGTTTCTGTAGCCACGAATTCTTCTACTTATGGGTATAACTTCGCATTTCCTAGATCAAATAAATATATGGAATGATGCAATGTACTTTTACTTCAAGACAACTCCATTTATTACTGATAAGTACTATTGAATTAAAGTTTATTTATTTATTAGGTGTCGAAGAATCTAAATAATTCTATAATTAACAAGTAAATGAATATTAAAACTGCAGAAGGAAACAATATTATCATGTAGTCAAGAATTTATAAAAAAACTTAGGGAAAAAAATTTAACTTGTATGGGGCGAGAACTTGCAACCAATCCATTTCGTGTGGATTTCACAGTCGACCCATAAACCGCTCTCGTGCAATCATTGCGATGAATTGTCACGGCGGCAACGCGGCAACACCGCCGTTGATTCATGGCAACGTTGCTGCCTTGAGACGATTTCCCCCCTTGCCCCGCTATTACACAATAAACAGCTGCGTATTACTTTACGCATCCGTGAAGGAAAACACTAGTGGCTCCGCCTCGTATTCGTCAGGCAGCCACATGCTTGTAGGTAATGAACACCGTGTAACGAAATCTACCATGCCTACGTAATCTGTGACGTAACGCGAGGGGACTACCGCCTTAAGGCGGTAGTCCCCAATGGCGGCCAGGCATGTCAGAGAGTTGACTTTACCTACAAAATGGGCCAAAAATATGGGTTTGCCTGATACAACTTTTCGTCCTTATATGAGAGAATTTTGGCTCGAAATAGGGCTCATTCGAAAGAGGAGGCTTCAACGCAACGTGGTCAGGTAGTCTTGTGGTCAAATTATGTTGATATGTAATAATATGAGCGTTGTAAAGCGAAGCAAAAAATGACAGCTCGACAGCCGTCGAATCTAAGCATTTTTTTGATACGGAGAGAATGATCTGCATGAAATGAATACCTGACCACGTCGCGTTAAAGTCTCCCCTTTCGAATGAGCTATCGTCGAACTCAAAAGCTTCTCATATAAGGACGAAAAGTTGTATCGCGTAAAGGCATGCGTTTTCGGATGAATTCGCCATATTGACGATAAAACAGAGCAAAATACGTATCAAGTTCAGTTCAGCTGTTACGCACGAGGGGCTCCTAATCATAAAGACCAAATGAGAATTGGCTGGGACTGGAGGAGTAGTTCAATGTACCACTACATTGAACTCTGCCTATCGGTGTGTCGCCGACGCTTTCCTCCTGTAAAAGATTACCGCACGTTTTGCCGTGCGCCCGGCAAGCGGCACCGCGATTTGTTTACGGAAAAGCAAAACAAGCAGCGATACCTTTTAGACGCAACGCAACGCAGCGCGTCCACGACACACGCATAGGCAGAATTCAATTTAGTCGTACTATAATTTTTTTACATTTTGAAAAGTAATATGTATGGTAACATGTTGGAGAAATTTTTCGGATTTTTTTATCGCAAAACATAGGTATAACATATGGAAAACTCTACACTAATATGAAAAATGCAGACTTCGTTGTGAAGCTGTAAAAGTACTATTTTTATATTTTTATGGTAACAACATATTATTATAGCAACTATCCCCAATTTTTTTAGATTTTTTGGAAAAGTGAACCGTAGTTATAAAAATCAAAAACCAATCTTTTTGAAATATTCGCGCGAAAAAGCAATCTTCACTTTACATTTTTATATGATCTTTATGCAGTGACTGCGTTACGTGATTTTTAATATTTCTATATTCGGAAGAACAATATATAGAGCCGACTCTCGATTATCCGGCCCCTGTAGGACCAGAGCTCGCCCAGATAAACAAATGACCAGTTAATCTTGCAGCATGATTTATAGATTGTTATGTTTATAGTAAAAAATTAATATTAAATATATTAATAATGTTTAATATTTATACACGCGTATGTACATACGGTCCATATATACAATCATACCATCTCAATATAATATAATGCTACATAATATGTATGTACATATGTGATATTTGTTTAATGTCATTTTTTACGAAAAAGTTGCTAATTTTTTATGTTTCTGTTATTTCGTTTCGTTCGTTAATGTGATGTCACGCCACTTTCTCAAAAATGATATATCAATTGCTGATGAATCTTCTTCCTGCTCAACATACTTCGTCGCCCTTCCAAGTGCAATCTTTTCTTTTGCGTGACTCACTTTCTCATCTCTATCTATACTCTAAGAACTGCGGAATACTATACTCAGAGATTTAGTACGGATGGAAAAAGAATTAGTATGAGGATGCGTATTTATACAATTACAAATACATGTAACAATAATTACGCAAGAAAGTGAATAATTACTGAAAATTTCATATCAACATAAATGTGACCGGATAAAACGGAGGCCGGTTCAAATGGGGCTGGATAATCGGGAGTCTATTTTAAATAGAAGTTGTAAATTCAGTTAACTGAAACTATTTCACATATTTATATTTTAACGTTGGAAAGATAATTTTAATGATTGGATGGAAGAGTGACTACGGGTTCAGACTGTAAACCCATACTTAACATTTTGGTCAGAAGTTCGTTATTCATTTATTCGTAACTATACAATATGCCAATAAGTGGCAATAATTGCAAAACATGTGAATGTAATTTTAAGAATATTTTATTCTGAAGTATACGCAGAAATAATTTCGGAGCACATTTTACGTGATTATCTCTCTAGCCGCGGATTCTTCTACTTACGAGTATTACTTAGTATTTGCTAGATCAAATAAATGTATGAAATGACCCCACACACCTGTACTTCAATCCAACCATATTTATTAACGATAAGTACTATTGAAATAGATTTCTTTTATTTATTAGGTGTCAGAGAAGCTAAATGATTCTATAATTAACAAATCATATGAATAGTAAATCTATGGAAACAAACTGAATTGTCATGTAGTTATGAATTAAAAAAAGAAATATAGGGAAGAAAGACCAAAATAACCAATATAAGATTCACAGGCAGAACCTATAACCACTCTGCCAATGTATTTAGTAAAATCATTCTTTCTATTTTAAGATATAGTGTGGGGAAATAGTGCTAGTTGACTGAATCTATTATTTTTGTTATCTATATATTATTCTTCCAGATGTAGAACTATTAAAAATCACGTACGGTATTCACTGCATGGAAAACATAAGAATTTAAAGTAAGGATAGCATTTTCGCGCGAAATACCTCGGCAAAATTGATTTTTAATTTTTTTAACTACAACGCACAATTCCAAAAAATCTGAAAGATATTGGGGACAATAGATATAATAATATGTTGTTATCGTAAAAATATAAAAGTAGTGTTCCTACAACTTCACTACGAAATCTGCATTTTTCAGATTCTTTTAGGGTTTTCCATTTTGTACACCTAAACTTTGCAATAAAAAAATCCGAAAAAATTCTGTAATATATATCATTATATTTCTAATATGTCAGATTTTTCCCAGAATTTTTGCTTGCCATTAAGTGGGACAAATATGGCAAAAACTGATATTTCATTTCTTCCCCATTACTACCCCCCCTAACCCCCCCCCCCCCCATTACCTACAAGCATGTAGCTGCCTGAGGCGGAGCCACTTTCGATTTTTTTCACGAATGCGTAAAGTAATTCACAGTTGGTTATTGTGTGACAGCGGGGCAAGGGGTGAAATCGTCTCAAGGCAGCAACGTTGCCAAGAATCGGAGACAGCGTTGCCGCATTGCCGCTGAGACAATTCATCGTAACGATAGCCTGAGACCGGTTGGTGGTCCGACTATGAAATCCGTACGAAATATTTTTGTCGCAAGTTCGCGCCCCGCGCAAGTTAAAAGGTACAGTCGGATAAAGGGGTCAAAAGTGCCCTTGAACCAAGTTAGACTTTTGATGTACCATTTGATAACTTAGCCAAAGAAAAGCTTTCACACCAAGTTTCAATCCTCTATCTCGATTGAGGGGGTAGTAATGGGGACGAAATGAAATATCAGTTTTTGCCATGTTTGTCCTACTTAATGGCAAGCAAAAATTCTGAGAAAAATCTGAAATATTGGAAATGTAGTGATATATGTTTAAAGAATTTCTCCAGATTTTCTTATCGCAGACTTTAGGTGTACAAAATGAAAAACCCTAAAAAAATCTGAAAAATGCAGATTTCGTAGTGAAGTTGCAAGAGAACTACTTTTATATTTTTACGATAACAACGTATTATCACAGACGAGGTACAGAATAGACCACTCATCTTATGGGACTTCGTGTCACATGCTCTGAAATACCGACCTCGAAAAAAATCCGAGTGTTTCATACGCCCCCTGCGTTTTAATGCAGCGAGTGTAAGAAATATCTGTGGAAATGTCGCTGACGACGATAAAGTCAACAGACTCAAGTAGATCGTTCTCTTTCGCGTCACGAAGAAATCTGTTTGACCACTATACACGGTGTCGCATTTAAATAAATCTATTTAAAAATGTTGTAAACCGCGAATGATGCCAATAACTGTTTCAGACAAATGTTGAATAGTTTCAAAGGGTACACAATTTAATAACAGTGATTCTTTCCAAGTAGATGCGAACAAAAAAAAATTGTGGAGATTATATGCACACTCTGTGCGTATGAAACAAATATAACTGTGATTTATCTTCTTACATTTCGTAATACTTCACAGTAATGTTATCAATGCATACATAAAATTTTTCATGTAAACGATAAGCAAAAATCCGAGCTCACTTAATTAATTTTAATTTCTTTGCACGGCTGGAGTGTATTTTTATAATGTCGTTATCAACTTACAAAATTAATTACGTTGCTGTAATGTCATAATTATATGCTCGGAACCATTATTGCAGAAGAAAGCTCAAACTTCTGATAAATTTCTAGAAGTTTGTAATAAAAAATATAAAACCATGAAATTAAAATATAAATAGTTTCAAATGTGACTTCCGGTTGGGTAAACGAGGAGGGTAGACGTGAGTGGGAAAGGTTAACAGGAAAAGAAACGAGAAATTGGTAAGGGTGGAAACGGTAACGGAAAGAAGGAAAGGGACGTGAAAGGGCGAGACCGAACAGTGTGAGGAAAAACAGAAGGTGAAGGTGGAAGGCGGATAAAGCAAAAAAAGGCAAAACAGAGAACGGGAATTAGAGGTTAGGAGAGCAACCTGAAGGTGGAAACAAGCAGGGAAACAATTCCAGCCTTATAGGAGGGTCATAGGGAGGACATCTAGGGACCGAGTAGGAAATGACGACAAGGCAGGGAAGCACAAAGAGAAAGGGGGGAGAAGAAGCGAAACTCATGGAAAGATATGTGAGAAAAAATGACAACGAAGAGCCAGATACGGGGCCGAGGGAGGGGGAATGGTTTAGCAAAATTCAAGCGGAAATAATAAAAATAAAAAGAGAAATATCAGAGGAAAGGAAGGAGTGGCAAGAAGAAAGAAGAAGGGAAAGAGAAGAGTGGGAAGAGGAAAGAAAGAGGGAGAGGCAGAAGTGGGAGGAGGAGAAAAGAACGGAACGGGAGAGATGTGAGAAGGAGTGGAAAGAGGAAAAGAGGAGGTGGGAGGAGGAAAAAGAAGAAATATACGACAAGGTAAGAGAGCTAGAACGAAGGGAGGAGATGAGGGAGAGAAAGGAGAGGAAGAACAACATTGTGATCAGAGGGGTTAGGTGGCAAGAAAGGGACATAGTGGAGGAAGCAGAACGGTTCTTGAAGAACGAGTTGGAGGTAGAGATAAAGGTTAAAAAGGCGACAAAGGTAGGAGAAAGGGGACACGAGGGCATAACGGTAGTAGAGACTGGAGACTGGGAAAAGAAACGAGAAATAATGGAAAAGAAAAAGAATCTGAAGAGAGGAATATATATTGAGGACGACCTCACGAGAGAGGAGAGGGAAGTGCAGAAGAGACTCAGGATTAGGGCAAGGGAAGAAAGAGAAAAGGGAAAGAAGGTAAGAGTAGGATATAGGAAAATACGGATAGAGGACAAATGGTACAGATGGAATGAAAGGAGGAAGGAAATAGAGAGAGGAGAGGAGGGGGAACGAACGGAGCCTGTAGGTCCAAGACAAATAAGGGAGGAACTACAGGCTTGAGGGATGGAAAGGCAAGAGGGGAGGAGGGAGCGAAGGGGAGGGATGAGGTTGGCTTTCTGGAATGTGGCAGGGCTGGGAAACAAAGATGAGGACACATGGAAGTACCTGGAAGGATTCGATTTCTTGGGGTTGGTGGAGACCTGGACGAAGGAAAAGGAGTGGAAGAAATGGGAAAAGAAACTAGCAAACAAGTTTGAGTGGAAATGTGTAGCCGCGGAGAGGGAGGCGGACAGGGGGAGAGCAAAAGGAGGTATAGTGATCGCAGTAAACAAGACACTGGAGTGAAAAGAGGTGAAGGTTTGGAACAACCGGGTGGTGGAAGTGAAAGTTGCAGTTAATGGTAGGAAATGGAGAGTATTCACGATATACAGTCAGGACATAGCAGAAACAATGAAGGGGATAACAAATGAAATGGAGGAAACAGAAGAGGAATGTCTGATAATAGGAGGGGACTTCAATGCGAGGACGGGGGAGGAAGGGGGCCCAATAAGAGGAGAGAATGAAGAAGAAGGAAAACCAAGGAAGTCAAAGGACAAAATAATAAATAAAGAAGGAAAAGCACTGATAGAAAAACTAATGGAAAGAGTCTGGGCGATATTGAATGGGAGCTACGATGTTGAAGGGGGTTGGACGTACATAGGGGGGTCAGGCATGTCGGTCGTTGATTATATAGTGGTTAATGGAAATGCAGAAAAGCAGGTGAGGAGGGTACAGGAAGGAGAGAGGGAAGAGTCAGACCATCTACCAATAGAGGTGGAAATTGAGAGATCGGAGGGAGAGGGGATGGAAGGGGAGAAGCGAGAAGCGGAGGAGAGGACAATTGAAAAAAGAAGCTGGACACAGGAGGGAATACTGCATTACCACGAGGAGTGTGAAGGCTGGCAATGTGAAAAGGAAAACACCAATGAACTCTGGGAAGGTATAAGGGAAAAGGTGAAAAGTGCAACAATGAAGGAAGCTAGAAAGGTAAGGGGTTGGAAACTAGGTAAAAGACCCTGGCACAATAGAGAATGGAAAAGAAGGAAAAGAGAGGTGAGAAAATATCTGCGGCAGCTAAGAAAAAACAAAATAGGGAGGGAAGAGTACACAAAGAAGAAGAAGGAGTACAGAGATTGGTGTAAGGTCGAGGGAACGAAGCACAGAGAAAAGGAGGGAAAAAAGATAAGTGAAATAAGAACAGAAAAAGAGGTCTGGGCGTATATTAATAGACTAAGAGGGAAAAGGGTAGGGACAGACGATGACATAGAACTAAAGGAATGGAAATCGCATTTTATGGGCCTACTGGGAGGGAGGGAAGAGAAAGTTACACAGGAAACAGGGAGAGAGGAACTAGGAGAGGCAGCCCAAGCAAAGCAGATATCAAGAGAGGAAATAATAAGGAAACTGAGACAACTGAAGAGAGCGAAGGCACCGGGAGAGGATGGTATAGAGAATGAGGCTTGGCGATTAATGCCAAAAGAGATTGGAGAAGCGTACCTGATCCTATTACAGAAAGTATGGAACGGTGAGGGAATGCCGAAGGAATGGAGAATGGGGGTGATAAACCCGATTTTGAAAAAAGGGGAAGGAAAGGAGGCAAAAGACTATAGGGGAATAACCCTGCTGAACACTGCGTACAAGATATATGCAGAAATACTAAAAGACAGGCTGGAAAAGGACCTGGAGGGAAAACTAGGAGAGGAACAGCTGGGTTTTAGAAAGGGGAGGGGGACAACAGACGCCATTTACATAATCAACCACATAGTCAACAGGGAACTAGCGAAGAAGCGGGGGAAAGTATAAGCATTTTTCGCTGACTTAAAAGCTGCCCTTGATAGTCTAGATAGAGAAGAATTGTTTAGGATGATGCAAGAGCTGAAGATAGGAAGGCAATTAAGAGATAGAATAATGGAAATTTATCAGGAGACGAAAAATGTGGTGAGGGTGGGGGAACGAAAGACTGAAGAATTCTGGACCGAAAGAGGGGTTAGACAAGGATGCCCACTAAGCCCTACGTTATTTAATTTATATATTGCAGATTTGGGGGAGGAGATGAGGAGGGACAGAGAGGGAGGTATCGTAATAGGAAAGGAAAAGATATGGACATTGATTTATGCTGACGACGTGGTTTTGGTAGCTACGGGCGAGAAGGAGCTGAAGGAAATGATGAAAAGGTTTGTGAAATATGTGAAAAAGAAAGGAATGAGACTTAGTACTGAAAAATCAAAGGTAATGGTTTTTGAGAAGAGAGGAAGAAGGAGGGGAGAGGGAGAGTGGAAAATAGAAGGAGAGACAGTTGAGGAGGTACAAGAAATTAAGTACTTAGGCTATGTTCTGCAAAAAAATGGAGGATCGGACAAGCACATAAGAGAGCGGGTAAAAAGAGCAATGTTAGCAATGCTTAGTACGTGGAGTATAGGAGAGAGGCTTTTCAGGAATAATTATGAAAGGCGAAAGAAAATGTTTGAATCACTGGTGGGAAGTGTGGCACTGTATGGGGCGGAGGTCTGGGGGTGGCAGGGAGACGAGAGAATTGATAGGGTCAAGAGAAAATATATGAAGTGGGTACTAGGGCTGGACAGGAGAACGCCGAATTACATAGTTACGGAGGAAATCAAGAGTGAAGAGCTGAGCATGAAGGCGGCGGAGAGAGCATTGAGATTTGAGGAACGGATAAGAATATCGAAGAACAAGTTGACTATGGAGTGCTTAAAGGAAATAGAAAAGGAAAGTGTTACAGAAAAAATTAGTAAATGGAAGGAAAGACGAGGGCTCAGGTTAGGGGGGTGGGGACTGGGAAAGGCAGAAAGAGAAAAAATCAGAGAAGAGGAAAGAGACCACAAGAGAAGAAGCCAGAAAATGATAGAGGTAATGTTACAAAAGGAGAGAGAGGGAAGAATGAAGAGAATAGAGGATTCAAGGTATAACAAGGAATACAGTGAGCTGGTGACGGAAGATCTGCCAAAATACCTAAAGGGTATGAGAAAGAGGAAAGAAAGAAATATGATAGCTAGATTCAGGTGCGGGAATGAGTGGAAAGGGGGGCTACATTGGGAGGAGGAGGAAGAAAGGATATGCAGATTGTGTGGGAAGGAGGAGGAAACCATAAGGCATGTACTGAGGGAGTGCTCTTTTACTAGAGAGGATCTGCCGATAGGGGAGTTTTTGGAAGAGGATGGAAAGGGGTTGGAGTCCATGAGAAGAATCCAGAAAGAAAGAGAGAGGGGAAGAGAACACGGAACGAAATGAGAGAAACTTAAAAAATGTATATATGTATGGAAACCGGAAGCCATTCTAAGCCGAAAGGCAAGAATTAGAGCAATAAATAAAATAATAGTTTCAAATGTAATTCTTATAACTCTTATTTATTATGCTTGTAAGGCCATTGTGTTAGAAACATAAAAATATCACATGAAAATTTGTTTAAGACTCATCTACCAGAATATATATTCCAAGTTATGCCTCCTCAATGCAAGGCTCGTTCTTCAACATCTAGGAAAAAGTAAGCAGAGGTATACTTACGCAGTTTTGATAAACGCGGTTTTTTGTGATCTTTGTAGTCACCGCGACTGTGAAGAATCACAAAACGTACAATATACTTTCGTGAAATATAACTAACATATGCACACAATATATAATAAATTCACTACAAATTTTTATGCGTTTATAGGAACTTTAAATGTTTGAAAGAATGGAGAATACGCGTAATATGCAAAAATATATAAAATATTCAAAGCGCTGTACATTTTATAATATTTAAAAGATGAAGGAAATTCTATTTAGGTTACACCTGGGTATATATTTATATTAGGATTGCCTATTCGATTTTTATGAAATTGAAATATGTTGTAAAATTCAACATTTTGAGAAACTTTTCCCGATTTGTGCCTATGATTGGCATTAAAGGATAGATCCTCGAGTTCTGGGAATTGTAGAATAACATTATTATTTTCTCAACATACATTTGTTAGTAAATATATAAAATGCAACACATATTTAACATTTTTAAACAATAGTATGCGGCTCCACAGTGAGGTAGGCGGTATATCCTAATAATCGGAAGCTTATGTGTCACGAAATAGTAGTGGTTCTAACTTAGAAGTTTAGAAATATTAGCAAAAATATATTAGTACAATTGCATTGTATTCTGCCAATACGTACAATAGCAATGAGGACACCACAAATAATGCAGTCGCATTGTGCCACAAACGGAGTGCCGCTTCGCGACGAGATGAAAAACAAGCAAACCAAATCCGCCGGCGAGCGAAACGTCTAACGCGTCGGCTGGCTGAGTACGCATTGTGTACATATACATACACATATACATATACACATACTAATATGTTTTTGTTAAAATCTTGGAACCTATACAAGAACCCTGTTACTACCATTGTAATTAGTATTTATTTAGAAAAAAGAGGGTGTCACCGATTTCGATGATTTTTTAATATGTTGTAGAAACCAACATTTTAAACAACTTTTTCCTATACATATAACCGCCGCTGGGTCTTAGTTTCCGCTATTTTTTCGAAGGATGATCGGTACTACACATTCAATTCTTTCTACAAGTACGCGTCCGTGGCAGCGATGCGGAAATGTTTGAACGTTGATTGCCCACTGTTTCTTTAAATGCATCGAGGCGGCCCGCAACGGATATGTATAATGGGAGTGCTTCCGAACTCGATTCGGGTAGCCGACTGTCTCACGGCGCCCAGAATAATAATCCGGCCCAAATCTTAGTCAAATCGAACTGCTCTATCTAGTAACTAATTTAATGAAGTTTAGGTTCGTGCCGAAGTATTCATTCCGGCCGCCGTGTGGCGGCCTGCCACACATTCATTTGTGTTTTAATGATCTTTATTGATATTATCCAAAGTTGTACACATTTCAGTCATTATTGCGAAAAAGTTTTTTACACATTGTATAATGTTCGTCGCTGGTCGCTACGCTGTTATATATATTAACGGTAGACAGTTGCCGATCAAACGCTTACGCATACGCTCCCACGGACGCGTGCGTATAGGCAGAATTCAATTTAGTAGTACCGATCTCTTTTGAGACTTTCGGAAACGAAGGCCGAGCGACGGTTATATGTATAGGAAAAAGTTGTTAAAAATGTTGATTTTTATAACATACTCGAAAGTCTTAGAAATCGATGAGACTCCCCCTTTTGTAAATAATTACCTTGTATTTATTCAGGCATATCTTTCGATTAATATCATCCCCATTCCCTCCTCTTTGTCCCAATAACTAAACTTTTACCCAATCTGTAACTATGTATGTAATATAAATTTGTGGTAGGAGTGAGAAGGGATGTCTGAAAATTAGGCGAACCTTTATTAACGCGATACGTCAATGTTCAGAGCTCCCGCGTATTTCGAGGGACAACTGTACATTGTATATTGTGTCGTTCAACGTCTGGTTCGCACCTTAGTGATCATACATGATCCATGAGTGATGTGGGTGCCCGATGCATACACATACAATGTTTTCTCGCCAAGATTTTGCGGCCGGGCCCAAGTCCGCTGAGGACACGAAACTCAAACCTCGTCTAATCTCTGTCATCAGAGAGGTCAACGAACGAAAGACAAAGTGAGAATGAGAATCCGAGCATTCGAAGAAGTTTAAATGCCCATGTATCGCTGCGCTAATGCAATGCAAACTTGAAAGTTTTTTATTATTTTATCTTTCCTTACGGTAATTTATTTATCATATTAATGCAATTTTTTTTTTATTAAAATGAAACCAAACATGATGTAATTCGGACCACTTTTTTTTAATATTTATGGAATAATTACGCTGTTTTGTAGCTTCTGACAAATTGCAGAAATGAATTGTTTCTAGAAGAGTACATAATTTAATAACATAATGGCATTGGATATGATGTACTCACTTAAAGTATACAATATATAAGTTTTTCAAATGTAGCTGATATGTACAATACATGGACTACGCACTTTACTCCCTGTAGCTTTTTTTTACTCTGTACAATATATCTATTCCAGCGATTTACTTCTTTTCCATATCCTACTTCTCTTATCTCCTATATTAATACAATTCTTTTACATTTGAATATGTAAATGTAATCTGTACTATATTGTATTTCGTCTTATTTTAACCAGAAAAGTTTCACGAATATGTTAAAAGAAAATTTATTAAGAAAAAAATACAAGAAAAAAAATTTTTACCTTGGATTAACGTAGCCAACATTGAATGGGGATTTAAACCGCTCGGCTCTGATCAAAGGCCAGCCGAACTTATTTCGCTGGTCGTGAATCGTGGTTCCAAGAGAGGTATTCCTCACGGCCTTCTTTAGTGTAGGGTAGAACACGAGAAATTTGGCAACGCTGTCATCAGTCCTACGACGACTGATCGGACTGATGATTTTTATGTTTGCGGTGCTGTGATACGTACAATGTATGTTTTGGCTTTTGCGTAGCGATGGACGTTGCCCCCCCCCCCCCCCAATGGGGGCTAGGGCTGAACTCGACGTATTTATCCGCGGAATCGCTCGAGTTCTTGGCGAGAAAATATTGTAACAACTGTACGATATATGTATATATACATATCGAATTATATACATACATATTAAACAAATCTTACATGCTGAAAATAAGCTCTCTTTGGAATTCCGATACGAACCTGTTCAGCTGCATGAAAGCATTCACCCTAATATATCGCCATAGTGCCTAATTTAAAGCACAGCATACTACTTGTAAAGAAGAATCAACGTTACATTGTTGCAGTCTAGGTCATTCACATTTGTTATTACATCACAGAGTCCTAAACGTAGCTGTGATCAATAGTAACCGTTCACCCAACATGAACGAATAATGGTAAAAAAATTATTACATGGAGACAAAAGTTTCAATTCCCGTAATATTTATTTTCGCTTTACGAAAACGATATTAAGGGATTATTACATATACATATAACTTGTACTTGTTTTACTGGTAAACAGTATTGAAGGAACTCAAAAGTTTAACTAAAAAATTATTTGTATGTTATAGTTACTCATTTATTAGGAGTCAAACTTTTGAAACCACTTTAATATAATTACTATACACGGGATGCGATTTTTGGTTCTCATTGATTTATGCTGAGCTTCGGCAGTTTTTTTGTGCAATGTAAAGGTTTATTTACAGCTCGTTCACACAATACGGTTTTTGACCGACTCGGTTATTTTACCACATCAACATTAACCGAAAACAGTGGTCCACACATTTCCATGTCTCCACAGAAAATTTAATTTTTATGCGTATACATATATACTTATTAAATTGATTGCCATGCTAACTTGTTCACAGTTTTATCTTTACATAAATGTATTGACTACGTAATACTTTTAAATTACGTTGTTTAATGTGGTTAGCCGGAACTTTACCTTATACATAATGAATATGTTGTTTGAATACCTATATGAGTTTGTTATTACCGACTATAATTGCACTTTGTGGTATACATGATACAGGTGCTATTCCGATACGTGACAATAGTAAGCATAAAAAATAACCGATTTAGTAATTTTATCGTATATACACATACAAAATATAAATAGTATTTCGAAAGGTGATAAAAATTTGATTCAGCAAATAATTGATTTGCATGAATGCAATAGTTTGTACATACTTCAGTAAATCGGTTAATTCGGTAAACTAACTATCGAAATGAATCCGCATCGTATGACCGAACTATTGTATCCATGTTTACGGCGGCCGAGTATACACGGTAGTTTATCGCCACTCTGTACATTTAAATACTACTGACTATCGCTTGATTTAATTGTCCTTTTCGCCGTTTCAATGGCTCTGTGGTCTTTTCTAGTGCTGAATCGATAACGTCGCAAGTGACACGGAAATGGTAATGGGGCTCAAGAGCCCCAAAACCGTGTGACAAACAAAAGCATTGGATGAGTGGTCTATCCTGTTCTTAGTCAATGCTAATGCTTACTGCCTTAAGGCGGTAGTCCCAGGCATGGCAGAGAGTTGACTTTACCGACAAAATGGGCCAAGAATATGGGTTTGCGCGAAACAACTTTTCGTCCTTATAAAGGAGAATTTGGTGTCGAAATATATCTCATTCGAAAGGGGAGGGTTCAGCGCGGTTCGGTCAGGTAGTCTTGTGATCAAATTATGTTGATATGTAGTAATATAAGCGTTGTAATGCGGAGCAAAAATCGACGGCTTGATAGTCGTCGTATATAAGCATTTTTTTGGTACGGAGAGAATGATCTGCATGAAATGAATACCTGACCGACACGCGCTGAAGCTTTTTCTTTTGAATGAACTATCGCTCGAATCAAAAGCTTCTCATATAACGACGAAAAGTTGTTTCGCGTAAAGGCATGCTTTTTCGGATGACGTCGCCATATTGACGATAAAACAGAGCAAAATACGTATCAAGTTTTGGTTCAGCTGTTATGCACGAGGGGCGCCTAATCATCCAGACAAAATGACAGTTGGCTGCGAGTATAGGAGTAGCTCCATGTACCACTACATTCAACCTCGCCTGTACGTGCGTCGTCGAAGCTTTCTGCCTACAACAGATTGTTGCGCGTTTGTTTTCCGCCCGGCAAGCGACACCGCGATATATTTATAGAAAAGCAAATCAAGCAGCGATGCCTTTTGGACGCAACTCAACGCAACGCGTCCACGACACTCGCATAGGCGGAGTTCAATGTAGCTGTATCATCGTTTCCTTTTACATTTTGAAAAGTAATATGTATGGGAACATATACTGGAGAATATTTTCGGAATTTTTTCCTGCAAAACTTAGGTATAACATATGAAAATATCTAGAGTAATCTGAAAAATGCAGATTTCGTAGTGAAGCTGTAAAAGTACTACTGTTATATTTTTATGGTAACAATATATTATTATAACTATTACCCCCAATTTTTTAGATTTATTGGAAAAGTGAACCGTAGTTATAAAAATCAAAAACCAATCTTTTTGATATTTTTCAAGCGAAAAAGCAATCTTCACTTTAAATTTATATATGTTCCTTATGCAGTGACAGCATTACGTGATTTTTAATATTTCTACATTCGGAAGAACAATATACACATATACAGCAGACTCTCGACTCTCCGGCCCCTGCGGGGCGAGATCTCGGCCGGATAAACAAATGGCCAGTTAATCTGGCAGCATGCTTTATAGATTGTTATGTTTATACCAAAAAATTAATATTAAGTATATTGATAATGTTTAATATTTATACACACGTATGAACATACGGTACATATATACAATCGCACCATCTCAATATAATATAATGCTACGTAATATGTATGTAGTATTTGTTTAACTTCATCTTTCACAAAAAACTTGGTAATCTTTTCTGTTTCTTTTATTTCGGTTCTTTCGTTAATGTGATGTCACGCCACTTTCTCAAAAATGATATGTCAGTTGCTGATGAATCTTCTTCCTGTTCAACATACTTCGTCGCACTTACAAGTGCAATTTTTCCTTTTGCTGACTCACTTTCTCATCTCTATCTATATTTTAAGAAGTGCGGAATACTCCACTCAGAGATTTAGTACGAATGGAAAAAAATTAATATGAGGTTGCGTATTTAAACAATTACAAATACATGTGACAATAATTACGCAAGAAAGTGAATAATTACAAAATATTTCATATCAACAAAAATGTGGTCGGATAAAACGGAGGCTGGTTCAAATGGGGCTGGATAATCGGGAGTCTATTGTAAATAGAAGTTGTAAATTCAGTTAACTGAAACTATATCACATATTTATATTTTAAAGTTGGAAAGATAATTTTAATGATTGGATTGGCAGCGTGACTACGTATTCAGACTGTAAACCCATACTTAACATTTTGGTCATAAGTTCGTTATTCATTTATTCGTAACTATACAATATGCCAATAAGTGGCAATAATTTCAAAATATGTTAAAGAAATTTTAAGAATATTTTACTCTGAAATATACGCACAGATAATTTCGGAGTACGTTTTATGCGATTGTCTCTCTAGCCACGGATTCTTCTACTTACGAGTATTACTTAGCATTTTCTAGATCCTTTAAATGTATGAAATGACACCACGCATCTGTACTTCAATCCAACCATATTTATTAACGATAAGTAATATTGAAATAGATTTCTTTTATTTATTAGGTGTCAGCGAAGCTAAATGATTCTATAATTAACAAATCATATCAATAGTAAATCTATTGGTGGAAACTGATTTGTCATGCAGTTATGAATCAAAAGAAAAATGTGGTAAAAGAGAGATTAATTTGTGCGCGGAGCGAACTCACGACCAAAATAATTAGTACGGGATTTACAGTCAGACCCCATAACCACTCTGCCAATCTATTCACTGAAATTGTTCTTCCTATTTCAAGATATACTGGTGGTAAATAGTCTTAGTTGACTGAATCTATTATTTTTGTTATGTATATGTTATTCTTCCTGATGTAGAACTATTAAAAATCACGTACGGTACTCACTGCATGAAAAACAAAAATTTACAGTAAGTATTGCTTTTTCGCGGGAAATACCTCGACAAAATTGATTTTTAATTTTTTCAACTACATCGCACAATTCCAAAAAATCTGAAAGATTTTGGGGACAAAAGTTATAATAATACGTTGTTATCGTAAAAATATAAAAGTAGTTCTCTTGCAACTTCACTACGAAATCTGCATTTTTCAGATTTTTTTAGGGTTTTTCATTTTGTACACCTAAAGTCTGCGATAAGAAAATCTGGAGAAATTCTTTGAACATATATCACTACATTTCCAATATTTCAGATTTTTCTCAGAATTTTTGCTTGCCATTAAGTAGGACAAACATTGCAAAAACTGATATTTCATTTCGTCCCCATTACTACCCCCTCAATCGAGATAGAGGATTGAAACTTGGTGTGAAAGCTTTTCTTTGGCTAAGTTATCAAATGGTACATCAAAAGTCTAACTTGGTTCAAGGGCACTTTTGACCCCTTTATCCGGCTGTACCTTTTAACTTGCGCGGGGCGCGAACTTGCGACAAAAATATTTCGTACGGATTTCATAGTCGGACCACCAACCGGTCTCATGCTATCGTTACGATGAATTGTCTCAGCGGCAATGCGGCAACGCTGTCTCCGATTCTTGGCAACGTTGCTGCCTTGAGACGATTTCACCCCTTGCCCCGCTGTCGCACAATAACCAGCTGTGAATTACTTTACGCATTCGTGAAAAAAATCGAAAGTGGCTCCGCCTCAGGCAGCTACATGCTTGTAGGTAATGATCTTTCTATAACGAAATCTACCATGCCTACGAAATCTGTGACGTCACGTGTTGGGACTACCCCCTTAAGGGGCGTAAAGTAATTCACAGCTGGTTATTGTGCGAGAGCGGGGCAAGGGGTGAAATCGTCTCAAGGCAGCAACGTTGCCAAGAATCGGAGACAGCGTTGCCGCATTGCCGCTGAGACAATTCATCGTAACGATAGCATGAGACCGGTTGGTGGTCCGATTATGAAATCCGTACGAAATATTTTTGTCGCAAGTTCGCGCCCCGCGCAAGTTAAAAGGTACAGCCGGATAAAGGGGTCAAAAGTGCCCTTGAACCAAGTTAGACTTTTGATGTACTATTTGATAACTTAGCCAAAGAAAAGCTTTCACACCAAGTTTCAATCCTCTATCTCGATTGAGGGGGTAGTAATGGGGACGAAATGAAATATCAGTTTTTGCCATGTTTGTCCTACTTAATGGCAAGCAAAAATTCTGAGAAAAATCAGAAATATTGGAAATGTAGTGATATATGTTTAAAGAATTTCTCCAGATTTTCTTATCGCAGACTTTAGGTGTACAAAATGAAAAACCCTAAAAAAATCTGAAAAATGCAGATTTCGTAGTGAAGTTGCAAGAGAACTACTTTTATATTTTTACGATAACAACGTATTATTATAACTTTTGTCCCCAATATCTTTCAGATTTTTTGGAATTGTGCGATGTAGTTAAAAAAATTAAAAATCAATTTTGTCGAGGTATTTCCCGCGAAAAAGCAATTCTTACTGTAAATTTTTGTTTTTCATGCAGTGAGTACCGTACGTGATTTTTAATAGTTCTACATCAGGAAGAATAACATATACATAACAAAAATAATAGATTCAGTCAACTAACACTATTTACCACCGGTATTTCTTGAAATAGGAAGAACAATTTCAGTGAATAGATTGGCAGAGTGGTTATGGGGTCTGACTGTGAATCCCATACTAATTATTCTGGTCGTGAGTTCGCTCCGCGCACAAATTAATCTCTCTTTTACCACATTTTTCTTTTGATTCATAACTGCGTGACAAATCAGTTTCCACCAATAGATTTACTATTGATATGATTTGTTAATTATAGAATCATTTAGCTTCGCTGACACCTAATAAATAAAAGAAATCTATTTCAATATTACTTATCGTTAATAAATATGGTTGTATTGAAGTACAGGTGCGTGGTGTCATTTCATACATTTAAAGGATCTAGAAAATGCTAAGTAATACTCGTAAGTAGAAGAATCCGTGGCTAGAGAGACAATCGCATAAAACGTACTTCGAAATTATCTGTGCGTACATTTCAGAGCTAAATATTCTTAAAATTTCTTTAACATATTTTGAAATTATTGCCACTTATTGGCATATTGTATAGTTACGAATAAATGAATAACGAACTTATGACGAAAATGTTAAGTATGGGTTTACAGTCTGAATATGTAGTCACGCTGCCCATCCAATCATTAAAATTATCTTTCCAACTTTAAAATATAAATATGTGAAATAGTTTCAGTTAACTGAATTTACAACTTCTATTTACAATAGACTCCCGATTATCCAGCCCCATTTGAACCGGCCTCCGTTTTATCCGACCACATTTTTGTTGATATGAAATATTTTGTAATTATTCACTTTCTTGTGTAATTATTGTCACATGTATTTGTAATTGTTTAAATACGCAACCTCATATTAATTTTTTTTCCATTCGTACTAAATCTCTGAGTACAGTATTCCGCACTTCTTAAAATATAGATAGAGATGAGAAAGTGAGTCAGCAAAAGGAAAGATTGCACTTGTAAGTGTGACGAAGTATGTTGAACAGGAAGAAGATTCATCAGCAACTGACATATCATTTTTGAGAAAGTGGCGTGACATCACATTAACGAAAGAAAGAGAAAAGATTACCAAGTTTTTTGTGAAAGATGAAATTAAACAAATACTACATACATATTACGTAGCATTATATTATATTGAGATGGTGCGATTGTATATATGTACCGTATGTTCATACGTGTGTATAAATATTAAACATTATCAATATACTAAATATTAATTTTTTGGTATAAACATAACAATCTATAAAGCATGCTGCCAGATTAACTGGCCATTTGTTTATCCGGCCGAGATCTCGCCCCGCAGGGGCCGGAGAGTCGAGAGTCTGCTGTATATGTGTATATTGTTCTTCCGAATGTAGAAATATTAAAAATCACGTAATGCTGTCACTGCATAAAGAACAAATATAAATTTCAAGTGAAGATTGCTTTTTCGCTTGAAAAATATCAAAAAGATTGGTTTTTGATTTTTATGACTACGGTTCACTTTTCCAATAGATCTAAAAAATTGGGGGTAATAGTTATAATAATATATTGTTACCATAAAAATATAACAGTAGTACTTTTACAGCTTCACTACGAAATCTGCATTTTTCAGATTACTCTAGATATTTTCATATGTTACACCTAAGTTTTGCAGGAAAAAATTCCGAAAATATTCTCCAGTATATGTTCCCATACATATTACTTTTCAAAATGTAAAAGGAAACGATGATACAGCTACATTGAACTCCGCCTATGCGAGTGTCGTGGACGCGTTGCGTTGAGTTGCGTCTAAAAGGCATCGCTGCTTGATTTGCTTTTCTATAAATATATCGCGGTGTCGCTTGCCGGGCGGAAAACAAACGCGCAACAATCTGTTGTAGGCAGAAAGCGTCGACGACGCACGTACAGGCGAGGTTGAATGTAGTGGTACATGGAGCTACTCCTATACTCGCAGCCAACTGTCATTTTGTCTGGATGATTAGGCGCCCCTCGTGCATAACAGCTGAACTAAACTTGATACGTATTTTGCTCTGTTTTATCGTCAATATGGCGACGTCATCCGAGAAAGCATGCCTTTACGCGAAACAACTTTTTGTCGTTATATGAGACGCTTTTGATTCGAACGATAGTTCATTCGAAAGAAAAAGCTTCAGCGCGTGTCGGTCAGGTATTCATTTCATGCAGATCATTCTCTCCGTACCAAAAAAATGCTTAGATACGACGACTATCAAGCCGCCGATTTTTGCTCCGCATTACAACGCTTATATTACTACATATCAACATAATTTGATCACAAGACTACCTGACCGAACCGCGCTGAACCCTCCCCTTTCGAATGAGACATACTTAAGGCGGTAGTCCCAGGCATGGCAGAGAGTTGACTTTACCGACAAAATGGGCCAAAAATATGGGTTTGCTCGAAACAACTTTTCGTCCTTATAAAGGAGAATTTGGTGTCAAAATATGGCTTATTTGAAAGGGGAGGGTTCAGCGCGGTTCGATCAGGTAGCCTTGTGATCAAATTATGTTGATATGTAGTAATATGAGCGTTGCAATGCGGAGCAAAAATCGACGAGTTGACTGTCGTCGTATCTAAGCATTTTTTTGATACGGAGAGAATGATCTGCATGAAATGAATACCTGACCGACACGCGCTGAAGCTTTTCCTTTCGAATGAGCTATCGTTCGACTCAAAAGCTTCTCATATAAGGACGAAAATTTGTTTCGCGTAACGGCATGCTTTCTCGGATGACTTCGCCATATTGGCGATAAAACAGAGCAAAATATCTATCAAGTTTAGTTCAGCTGTTATGCACGAGGGGCGCCTAATCATCAAGACCAGATGACAGTTGGCTGCGAGTATAGGAGTAGCTCCATATACCACTACATTCAACCTCGCCTGTACGTCCGTCGTCGACGCTTTCTGCCAACAACAGATTGTTTGGCGTTTGTTTTCCGCCCGGCATGTGGCACCGCGATATATTTATAGAAAAGCAAAACAAGCTGCGATGCCTTTTGGACGCAACGCAACGCAACGCGTCCACGGCTCACGCATAGGCGGAGTTCAATGTGATTGTATCATCGTTTCTTTTTACATTTTGGAAAGTAATATGTATTGGAACATATACTGGAGAATGTTTTCGGATTTTTTTCCTACAAAACCTAGGTGTAACATATGAAAATCTTTAGACTAATCTGAAAAATACAGATGTCGTAGTGAAGCTGCAAATGTACTACTTTCTTATTTTTATGGTAACAATATATTATTATAGCTATTACCCCCAATTTTTTTAGATTTATTGGAAAAGTGAATCGTCGTCATAAAAATCAAAAACCAATCTTATTGAGATATTTCAACCGAAAAAGCAATCTTCACATTAAATTTATATATGTTGTTTATAAAGTGACAGCGTTACATGATTTTTAATATTTCTACATTCAGAAGAACAATATACATATACAGCAGACTCTCGATTATCCGGCCCCTGCGGGACGAGACCTCGGCCGGATAAAAAAATGGCTAGTTAATCTGGCAGCATGCTTTATAGATTGTTATATTTATACCAAAAAATTAATGTTAAGTATATTTTCACTGTTGAATATTTATACACCCGTATGTACATACGGTACATATATACCATCACACCATCTCAATATAATATAATGCTACGTAATCTGTATGTAATATTTGTTTAATTTCATTTTTCACAAAAAAGTTGGTAATCTTTTCTGTTTCTTTTATTTCGTTTCGTCCGTTAATGTGATGTCACGCCACTTTCTCAAAAATGATATATCAATTGCTGCTGAATCTTCTTCCTGCTCAACATGCTTCGTCGCCCTTCCAAGTGCAATCTTTTCTTTTGCGTGACTCACTTTCTCATCTCTATCTGTACTCTAAGAACTGCGGAATACTATACTCAGAGATTTACTACGGATGGAAAAAGAATTAGTATGAGGATGCGTATTTATACAATTACAAATACATGTAACAATAATTACGCAAGAAAGTGAATAATTACTGAAAATTTCATATCAACATAAATGTGGCCGGATAAAACGGAGGCCGGTTCAAATGGGGCTGGATAATCGGGAGTCTATTTTAAATAGAAGTTGTAAATTCAGTTAACTGAAACTATTTCACATATTTATATTTTAACGTTGGAAAGATAATTTTAATGATTGGATTGGAAGAGTGACTACGGGTTCAGACTGTAAACCCATACTTAACATTTTGGTCATAAGTTCGTTATTCATTTATTCGTAACTATACAATATGCCAATAAGTGGCAATAATTTCAAAATATGTTAATGAAATTTTAAAAATATTTTACTCTGAAATATACGCGCAGATAATTTGAGAGCACGTTTTATGCGATTATCTCTCCAGCCGCGGAATCTTCTACTTACGATTATTACTTAGCAATTTCTAGATCCTTTAAATGTATGAAATAACACCACGCACCTGTACTTCAATCCAACCATATTTATTAACGATAAGTACTATTGAAATAGATTTCTTTTATTTATTAGGTGTCAGCGAAGCTAAATGATTCTATAATTAACAAACCATATCAATAGGAAATCTATTGGTGCAAACTGATTTGTCATTTAGTTATGGATCAAAAAAAAAAAGATATGGAAAAAGAGAGATTAATTTGTGCGCGGAGCGAACTCACGACCGAAATAATTAGTATGGGATTCACAGTCAGACCCCATAACCACTCTGCCAATTTATTCACTGAAATCGTCCTTCCTATTTTAAGATATACTTGTGGTAAATAGTGTGAGTTGACTCAATCTATTATTTTTATCTATATATTATTCTTCCAGATGTAGAACTACTAAAAATCACGTACGGTACTCACTGCATGAAAAACATAAAAATTTACAGTAAGGATTGCTTTTTCGAGCCAAATTTGATTTTTAATTTTTTTAACTACATCGCACAATTCCAAAAAATCTGAAAGATATTGGGGACAATAGTTATAATAATACGTTGTTATCGTAAAAATATAAAACTACTGCTCTTGCAACTTCACTACGAAATCTGCATTTTTCAGATTCTTCTAGGGGTTTTCATTTTGTACACCTAAACTTAGCAATAAAAAAGTCTGGAAAAATTCTCTAACATATATCACCATATTTCTAATATGTCAGATTTTTCTCAGAATTTTTGCTTGCCATTAATTAGGACAAATATGGTAAAACTGATATTTCATTTCTTCCCCATTACTACCCCCTAGATTGAGATAGAGGATTGAAGCTTGGTGTCAAAACTTTTCGTTGGCTAAGTTATCAAATGGTATATCAAAAGTCTAACTTGATTCAAGGGCACTTTTGACCCCCTTATCCGGCTATACCTTTTAACTTGTGTGGGGCGCGAACTTGCGACAAAAATATTTCGTACGGATTTCAGAGTCGGACCACCAACCGGTCTCATGCTATCGTTGCGATAAATTGTCTCAGTGGCAATGCAGCAACGCTGTCTCCGATTCTTGGCAACGTTGCTGCCTTGAGACGATTTCTCCCCTTGCCCACTGTAGCACAATAAACAGCTGCGAATTACTTTACGCATTCGTGAAAAAAAATCGAAATTGGCTCCGCCACGTATTTCTCAGGCAGCTATATGCTTGTAGGTAATGATGTTACTGTAGCGTAATCTACCATGCCTACAAAATCTGTGACGTCGCGTGTTAGGACTACCCCCTTAACCATGTAAGGTTTGTTTAATATGTGTGTGTATAATTCAATATGTATATATACATATACTGTACAGTTATTACAATATTTTCTCACAAAGACCGCGAGCAAACCCGTGGATAAATGCGTAGATTTCAGTCCAAACCCCTATGGGTGGAGGGGGGGGGGCTCTATGTCCGTCGCTATATACAAGTCGAAACATACGCTGTCACAACACCGCAAACAAAAATTATCAGTCCGATGAATCGTCCTAGGATTGATGACAGCGTTGCCTTTCTCATATTCTAGCCTACACCAGAAAAGGCCGTGATGAGTACCTCGCTTGGCACCACGATTCACGTTCAGTGAAGCGAGTTCGGCTCGCCTTTGATCAGAGCCGAGCGGTTTAAATACCCATATAATGTATGGATACGTTAGTGCAAGATTATACTACTTTTCTTATTATTTTTTTCTGAATAAATTTTCTTTCAACATATTTGCTAAACTTTTCTCGTTAAAATGAGACCAAATACGTCATAATTCGGATTATATTTACCTATTAAAATGTGAAAGTATTGTATCAATAGAGGAGATAAGTGTAAGGTAAATCAGGATTGGAATGACGTGCGGTAAATAAATAATGATAAGTGGGCGTTCTGAAATAATGAATCTGTATTCTGCTCGTTACAATGCGTCACGTCGACTGCCAAAGCATGAGTGTCGCCCAAAAACTCTAGTCGTGAGGACGCCTATGCCAGAGTGTCATTTTCTTAACCTGCTACTTGGGCAGAACTTCCCTTAAGAAGGGGGAGCGCGCCGACATAAACCACATGGCCTGTCTCGGCGCCATTTATTTCGACTTTTCTCAGATTAGGCAATACTGACAACCAGGTTTGTCCTCAGACTTCACAATAAAGTTATCCGTCGGTGCTGCTAAACGTGAAAATTATTATTGTAATCCAATACCGTCGCATCGATTACAATCAAATATGGATACGGTCGTATCCCTTATCGGTCTAGATGCACGTTGCATCACTCGACCGCCACCCTCCTGCCTGAGGCACACTTTGTGTCCTTCCGGTTCGGTGGGGATTCACGTGGAACACCGTTGTGTTTCCCCGTAATCATTGCCTAAGGTGCCTCGCACCCATGCTCAGCAATTCTGACACACGTCGTGTCCTTCTCTTTCTGCGTGTTCCCGTTGGAACAGTGGCGGGTGACATCTATTGTCTCCCTCTTTCGAGCTTCGGGACCGTTGACCCTGGCTCGCTGGAACCTTGCCTGGTCGTCGGACAAAACGTTCCCTCCATCGCGTATCGGAAGCCTTATGCCTTCGGTCTGCTTTAACCTTTCTGTGAACAAACTCAAAAACCGTGAAATAATATTCAAACAGTCTGATAGCCGACCACTAACTGACGGCTACCCTTACCTAAACCTCCGACACGTTAATAAAAAAAATATAAAATAGCTCCCAGCTCATGCGTCGTGGTCATCCCCTTGAATCGTGATCCACGGCTTAATCTTATCGGCTGCAACGACTGTTCTCAGTCGCTTTACCCCTTCTCGCAGATCTTCCACTTCGTATCTGTCGTTGGGTAATGTCGTCCGAACTCGGTATGGTCCTTTATATTTCGGCAACAATTTCCGACTGCCTCCCGTCGAAGAGTCACTGGTTACCTGCACCAGCACTAATTCGTCCACGGCATACCTGCGAGCTTCTTTTCGCGTACGGTCATACCGCTCCTTCTGCGCCTTCTGTTCTTCCGAGATGTGCCTGCTAATGTCTCCTCGTAGAGCCGTTAACTCCAGCCGGTCCATCTCTCCTTGTATAGCGCTCAGTATTGCTCCTTCCGCCATTGGTTTCGCATCACACCCGATTAATGCTTTCATCGGTGTGGTATTGATGCTCTTGTTGTGCATCGTATTGATGGCACTTTGCACTTTCTTGACCTGTGCGTCCCAGTCTCGTGGGTCTTGACCTGCTGCACTTGTCGCTAGGGCATCAACGATAGTTTTATTATACCGTTCGTCTTGTCCGTTCGCCCTTGGCGTAGCCACTGCATTGAGCACGTGCTTTATGCCATAGGTGGTGCATAACGTCGCGAATCTTCTAGAGGTGAAGCTTGTCCCTCGATCGCTCATTATTCTTGTTGGTACGCCAAACAGGTACATGAAATCTATCAATACCTTCTCAGTATGTCGAGTCTTTTGGTTTTTCACAGGTTCCACGATAGTGAATTTCGTGAAAGCATCTACCATCACAAGCAGATACTTGTTTCCTTTTCTACTCGTCTCGAAGGATCCTACGTGGTCAATGTGCAGGGTGTGGAATGGTGTTGGTACCTTTTCTATTGTGTTCAGTTTACACTGCTTCTTTCCTGAAGTGTGTTTATAATACGCGCAACTTAAACAAGCCTTCACATACTTGTTAACAAATCGTCGCATACCAGCGAACCAATAATTCCGTCGAATCCGTTCCAATGTTTTTTCCACGCTTAGATGTCCAGCGTCGTCATGGCACAATCTACATATTTGGAGTCTACCATTCTTCGGAACAACCCAAGCATCTTTATTGTCCGGCATGCGTCGATATACTTTTCCCT